>RJWJ010017397.1:0-33050 GCA_004363605.1 Indri indri
ATAGATGTTATGTATAGTTATGTACTTTTCACCTTTCAAGAACTTAAAATCTAAGAAGACAATAATGATGTAGACTAAGACAATTTACTTAAAAAGCTTTGTCAAATGAAGTAACTCTCTCCCTGTTATAGCTTTCAAACATATGGCTACCAAATCAGCAAAGCTGATACTTTCCCTACACATTGGTGAATGTAAGAATTAGTGAACATAAGAAATACAGCAACATTTCATTTCACATGTGGGATGTATGTGTGCATGCTCACACACATGCATGTGTGTGTCTGTTTCCAAATTCAGTAAAACTATAGGCTCATAACATTCAAATTGGTCTACTTTATGCATATCATACCTTAGATTTATAAAATGCTTTATAATCCATTTTAAAATTTTGATACCAAATAACAATCATGAGATTTTTAAAGGGGAGGGACAATAATTATTACTCCTGTTTGCAGGTCAATACAGAAAGACACAAAGAAAGTAAGAGACTTGACTAAGATGATGCCACTGATAAGAAATCCAGGTGGTATTGGTTCATTGAACTTTTGTTTGCTAATTAAACATACAATTATTGATTTTGTTGACTTTATTGTAGTCACTAGTCACTAGGTACACAAGGATTAAAGACATATTCTTTGTCCTTCAGAAGCTTATGGCACACTGAGGGCGGGGGAGATATTTTTAGACATTAGTTATATGCACATGTAATAAGCTCAATTATAAATTTACACAAATAAGAGCTGAAAGAGCCCAGTAAATTAAATAATAACTTTTGGAGAGGCTCTAGGCAGATTTTGTTGAGGATGTGATTGCTAAGTGGTTCCGAGTTAAGAAAATCAGAATGGTAAATCAATCTGGTCTAGAAATAAAGTTGGAAATACAAGTGGGGCCAGATTGTAAAGAATGTTTACAGCAGGTTAAGGGCACTTGCCTTTATCTCTCTTCTACCCACTTGCTTTTGCCACACCCCATTGACCTCTAAGTACTACCAAAACAAAAACAAATTATATAAAATATAGAAAGAATAGTTTAAATATAAGAAAAATCAAGACAGAATCATTACAGAAACTAATTAAACAGAGAATTCAAGAAATAGTTTCTGTAACTTGTAGTCAAATTCTGCCATGTGATAAGATGAGGGCTAAAGATTGTTTTTTGGATTTTTCAATTTGGAGGTCACTGAAGATTTCAGTACAATTACAGGAAAATAATATTTTGTTAGCCATTCTACTAAGTTCCTCTTCTTGACTAGAATCTTATGTTTGCAAACTTTGTACTTTCTTAAAACATATTTTCCTGTCATGTTTCAAATTTTCTCAAGGCTCAGTTCTTTGCAAATGAAACTGAAAAAATAATGCAGAACTAATGCATTTCACAAGAGTAGATGGGTTAACTTATTCCTCTATGAAAACTTGAATTTAATAATTACCCAGATTACTTTTGTTTTATATACCAGAAGGCAAAAGCACCTTCATCGATATGCTGCAAAGAGGAGGGAGATGAGTGAAACGCCAGTGGTGGTGGGGTCACTCTTGTTTTCAGAAGGAAAACTACTAAGGCATTACCGTATGCTATATGAAGAATGACCGCTTGGCATCTGTAGTCATCACTGGCTTCTAATTTGGCTTTTGGAGTAGAGTAAGCTAAGAATTTTAATTTGCAAATGTCAAATAACGGTAGGAATTTACACTTTCGATCATATTATTCCCCTGTCAAAAACTTTCAATGTCTCTGTAGTGATAAATCGTGTAACCCCAGATCATCAATGTGAAACTGGTCATCAGTTTCTTCTTCCATAAAATGGGTGATGCTTTCTTTTTATTATTGATCTGAGAATTAAATAATAACATATATAAAGCAGCTAATACAGTATATGCATCTTCAAATATGGTAATTAAATAGGAAATAAAAGACAAATCCATAGGCTCATTTGTTATTCTGGTACCAAGTTAATTTTGTAGTATATTTCCTGATCCTACCCCAGGTATACTTTGCATTTGAAATATACTAGGCTACTTATATTTTAATTAAAAAAATTAATCTCTTCTACATCTGTGTCAGTTCATATATAACACACATATATATTTTGATTCACCCACAATGTTCTAAATCTGACCATCTTCATCCATTAAAACACTGCAGATATCATTTTTAATGTCATGCTTTCGAGTCTCCTCTGTTTATTATAGCCAAAAGTTATTTTCTTTCATGAATTCTCATGACACATTTTTTACTACCTTTTCCAGAATTGTATTTTTATGGAAAATACTATAGGTTGACTCACTCAATACCCTTTTCATGTTCTTTGACCTTCTTTTCCTCAACCATAGAGACTGCAAAATGATAAATGACAAAATCTGGTCATGAAGATTATGCTTATGCCATGGCCCATAGCTTCTTCAAAGTTTCTTGCTTATATTAACACTTCAAAGATATAAAGGAAGACAAATGTTGGTATTAAATTCCTCCTGTGTTGTCTGCATTTCTCATGAACTCTCCCCTCCTATGTAAGAGCAATTTTCAGGTAGCTACATAGGTGTGTCAACACTGGAGTCATAATCACCTCCTTACTAATTATATACTACATAGTCTAATCTCAATTTACTACTCTACAATGAGTAAGGACAGCTGGAAGGAAATAAGTAGTATAGAAACTGGAAGAAAAATAATTATTTATAATCTGTTTATACACCAGATATATTCATATTTATTATATCTTTTAATCATTATAAGATATTTGCTAAATCGCCCTCATTTTGCAGAATTTTGTAGACTTTTACAGATAAATAAATTAAGGCTTAATATGTGGAATTTTAAAACATCTAACTGAAGAGAAACAGGGTAGAATGGTGGTTACCAGGGTTTGAGGCGGGGGTTAGTGATATTATGGAGATGTTGGTCAAAGAATACAAAATTTCAGTTACATAGGAGGACTCAGTTCAAGAGATCTCCTGTACAACACGGTGACTATTGTTAATAACAATGTATCGTGTACTTAAAAACTGCTGAGAGTAGAGTTTAAGAATTCTATAGCTGGGCAGGGTGGTGCCCAGCTACTCGGGGGGCTGCAGTGGAAGGATTGCTTGAGCCAGGAGTTCAAAGCTGTAGTGCACTTTGGTGGCACCTGGGCATAGCCATTGCACTGCAGCTTGGGCAACATAGGGAGATCTTGTCTCTAAAAAAAATAAAATATAATGAAGAGTTCTCACCACAAATAAATAATAAGTATATGAGGTAATGCATCTGTTAATTAGCTTGATTTAGCCATTGCGTAATGTATACATATTTCAAAACATCATGTTGTACACCATAAATATATACAATTTGTGTTAAATAAATAAAATAAATTGAAATTGAGATAAATTAGGTAATTTTGCAGAAATCATACACTAAATGATGATGCTGAGATCCAAACGCATGAGTTTCTGACTGTATGTTCTCAATGATTTCCAATGGTACCACATTGCCTCGTTCGTTACTTTAAATGTGAAAGAACATACAACCAGGCACAAGATACCTTTTACCTTTACCAGTTAGATCTCACATAGCCTGGTAACCACTTTTTAAAATGCTACAAAGATCATTCCAGTGCATTTCTGGAGACGGCTTCCACAGGCTCATGAGAGTCATTGGGCACATTTCTTCCTGACTCTGTGTTCAGTGACTTCAACTCTGATAGCTTGAAATCATAGTGGGAGTATTTACTGTATGAAAACCAGCAAACCCAGAAAATCAGGGCTCTTCATCTTCCTCTCCCAGTGGTTTGTAAACATTTACCAGAACACCACTAGCCAAAACACTTTCATTCAGAATCTTTAGAAGCATTTTTTATAACTTTAGCATTAATCTCTTTTCTTTGTTGTTATATACCTTTCAGAGCTGAGTTTCACCGGTTGACATTTGAAATATCATTGTCATGTCCTTTATGCTTCAAAGACTTCCCACTATTAAATGATAAAGGCTATCAATTTCCCTTTTCCCCTATTTACTCACAGGGCTTCTTTGCTCCTTTTTAAAATTGTAATTTCAATGTGTACTTGCGCCAAGAACTATCACATTCAAGTCGTTTGAGTGCTTGTCTCTAGAGATGCTTTAGTTCACAATAGAACTACATTTAATGACCTGAAAATAACAGAACTGCAAGGGCAGATCTCTGGTTAATCATTCAGAGAAGCCAATGAGCCAGAGTATTAGATAATCTCCAATTTTGTGACCACGGCTCATACATAATTTTAAGTATTTCCTAAATGAGAATCTAACAAGTGTGAAGTAAGGAGACTTTCTGAACTATGAGAAGAAATGATGAATTATTTGAAATCAGCATTATTCACTAGTACCTAGTCTATAGCTTATTGGTACATAACAACAAAGTCAATTATCTGGGGAAGAACAAGAGAAAGTTTTAATATTCTAATCTTATAAGAGTTGAAAGAAGATCTATCCTGGATAGATGAGTTCAATGTATACATATACTGGTCAAGTGCTTCTTAAAATTAATAACGCCTATGCAAAGTTACTAAATATTTTTGCTTCTTCACGTGATATATAAACTGGGTCAAAAGCCACAATTTGGGCAATTTATTTTCAAGATTGTATATAGTTCCTTACCTACCTGAGTTCATACTGAAATAATTTATAAACCTGTAAAGGAGGAAACAACTGAGCCATTGTTAGAAACTAGTGATACCTGACATCTTCCTGGACAAAATTTCAGGAATTTCTGCTTGAAATAGTGTTAATTGAGTTTGATAGAAGCCATAGAGGATGCAAAAATAATAATAATTCAATTTTACCTCCTTCAAAAAATATATATGTATATATGTAAGGTAAGTAAAGATAATGCTGACACATCCAATCTGTCACCCTCTAAGTGAACAGGTCAAAAAATGGTATCGAAAGAAAATTTGGGGAGAAATTTTATTCCTAGGCCTACTGGCTGCTTGGAGCTCTGGGAGGCATACTAACATCCAGAAATGTGTGATCTAGCCAAGCACAGACAGACACCGCTAGAATTTATTGTGGCAAAGACAATAATAGCAAATGGAATTAATAATGATGCTTTGATAAAAGAAAGTACTTTCGGGACTATTTGTTCCCTCCATTCCTGCCAGGCTACAAGGTCTGGAAATGATAAGGAATTCAAACAATGACTTATATCAATTTCTAACAGAATCCATATAAATGCCATTTGGCCATAAGTTCAAATTGAATAAACATACATTTTTCTTCAAAGAAATAAATAAATCAAAAAATTACTCATTAATGAAAATAGACAATGAAAAAATAGAAAACAAGCAACAAGAAAACAATAAAAATTGTTTGGTCCGGGTAAAATTGAACCTGATATTTATAGTAGCTAACTAAGAAAAGCAAGATGAACTCATCTATTACAAGAGAAAAATAACCAGATTGCGTATCCAGACTGGGTAAAAATGAAATTTAATAACATTTTGCTTATAAGAAAAATTCAAAAGTAAAATCATTCAGGCCAACAAACCTTAGGTAAACCTAAAGAAAGAAAGGAAAATAAGGCTAATATTAGACAAGATGCATTTAATTAAACAGATAAAATGGAGTAAATTTCATATAGGAGGATCAGAAATCGTATATCTTTAAATGCCCAATAATGAAGCTCCACAATACACAAATAAGCATAAGATAGGTAAGTCCGATGGGAAATGAACAAATGCAATTATAGAGGGAGACTTTACTGTATCTCTATAAATCAATAGTAGATCAATCATGTAAAATAAAACAAGAATATGGAGGTGTTGAATATAATGATGAATATTAGTGATGTACCAAAATGGAATTTGTTGCTTTTTAAGTGTATAGTAGAATTTTACACAAATTAACACATGTAAGCCAGAAAAGAAAATCTTAGTTAAGCATCTCAGTTAGAAATCATGCTGGCCACATTTTCTGACCACAGTGTAATACTAAAACTAAGCATCAAGTGAAAATATTTAAACACAAAAGCCCCAAACCTTGACATTTAAAACATCTTAAAAATAAACTTTGGAACAAAAAGGAACATGCATATTCAATGGCACACTATTTGGTTTGCACAATTGAGAGTGACATGCAATTCTAATGGAATTTCTTTATAAATATAATTATATACTATTTTTTAGAACATACAACAGGAAAAAGTATTGCTGAGACAAAATTTTTAGAAGAATTCCAATTGACTTTGCTGTTGAAATGATCTTCTGTGGTCCCCAATCCCCAGGCCACACCTGGTATGAGTCCGTAACCTGTTAGGAAACTTCCGTATCCTTAGAAAAATTGTCTTCCATGAAACTTAGGAACCGGGGCCTCACAGCAGGAGGTGAACAGCGGGTGAGTGAGTGAAGCTTCATTTATATTTATAGCTGCTCCCCATCACTCATCACTGCCTGAGCTTTGCTTCTCCCTCACACCCCATGGCTGTGGAAAATTGGTCTTCCTTAAAACTGGTTCCCGGTGCCAAAAAGGTTGGGGACTGTTGATCTTATCTATAAAAAAATCTAAAGTCTCCACCAAAAAATTCTTAGATCTGATAAATAAATTCAGTAAAGTTACAGCATACAAAATCAACAGACAAAAACAGTGGCATTTCTATACACCCATAATGAACTAGCTGAGAAAGAAATCAATAAGACAATTCCATTTACAATAGCTGCAAAAAAGAAAAACCCCTAGGAATAAATTTAATCAAGGAGGTGAGGTGAAAGATCTCTACAATGAAAACTATAAAACACTGATGAAAGAAATTGAAGAAGACACAAACTAATGGAAAGACATCCCATGCTCCTGGATTGGGAGAATTAATATCCTGAAAATGGCCACACTTCCCAAAGCAATCTACAGATTCAATGCAATTTCTATCAAAATACTAACATCATTTTTCACAGAAATACAAAAAACTATCTTAGTGTATAGCAACCAAAACAGCATGGTATTGGTATAAAAACAGATATGTAGACCAACAAAACAGAATGGAGAACCAAGAAATAAATCCACATATTTACAGCGAACTGATTTTCTATAAAAGCACCAAGAATATACATTAGGGAAATGACACCCTCTTCAATAAATAGTACTAGGAAAACTGGATATCTATATGCAGAAGAATGAAGCTAGACCCTTATTTCTCAGCATATACAAAAATTAACTCAAGATAAAGGCTTACACATAAGACCTAAAACTATAAAAGTACTAGAAGAAAACTATTAGGGAAAACACTTCAGAAAATTGGTCTAGGCAAAAAAATTAAGGCTAAGACCTCAAAAATGTAGAGGACAAAAAGAAAAATAGATAAATGAGACATAGTAAACTAAAATGCTTCTGCACAGCAAAGGAAACAATCAATAGGTGAAGACATGACCTGTTGAATGGGAGAAAATATTTGTAAACTATTCATTTGACTAGGGACTAATATCCAGAATATATAAGGAACTCAAACAACTCAACAGTAAAAAAAACCCCAAATAATCCCATTAAACCATGGGAAAGGATGTGATTAGACATCTCTGAAAAGAAGACATAAAAATAGCCAACAAGTATAATTATTAGGGAAATGCAAATCAAAACCACAATGAGATATCTTACTCCTGTTAGAATGGCTACATTTAAAAGACAAAAATTAACAGACATCGCCAAAGATGCGTAGAAAGGGAACTCTTAAAAACTGTTTGGGGAATGTAAATTATTTTAGCCACTACAGAAAATGGTATGGAAATCTCAAAAAACTAAAGACAGAACTACCATATGATTCAGCAATTCCACTACTAGGTATTTATCCCAAGGAAAAGAAATCGGTAAAGGAATATCTGCATGCACATGTTTATTATAGCACTAGTCACTATAGCAAAAATATAGAATCAACCTAAGTGTCTATCAGCTGACAAATGGATAAAAAATAATCTAGGTTATTAAGTATTAAATGTCTGATTTCCTTAAGTACCAGGTTTGACAGTTGATATATCTGACATTTCACTTTGATACTTCTTATTTTATTTTTATTGTGAAGGTACAGCCTCATTCTTTCAAATGCACAGTTTGGCTTGTGATTATCTTTCAAATTTTTTTTGAGTCATTATTGTGAAACCATGGCTAGGTCAAAAATTCGTGTTATTTTCAAGTATGAGTTCCGTCATGGAACCAATGCTGCACAGACAGCTCGAAATATCACTGAAGTGTCCGGGAAGGATTTGGCTAATGAATGCACAGTATGTTGATGGTTTGAGAAGCTCCATTCTGGTGATTTTAATCTTAAACATGAGCCATGTGGGCAACCTGAGATCAAGGTGGATAATGATGAGTCGAAAGTTGCAGTGGAAGTGAATCTATCTCAACCTACACAAGAATTAACAGGAAGGTTTGATATACTAGTCCGACAATATTGGACTATTTGAAACAAATCAGAAAGGTAAAGAAGCTGGATAAAGGGGTGCCACGTGAATTAAATGAACATCAGAAGAGAAATTGTCTTGAAGCTTGCTTTTCTTTGCTGTCATGACATAAAGGCAAACCATTTCTACGCTATATCATTACATGCGATGAGAAATGAATTCTTTTTGACAATTGCAAGTGTTTGGCACAAGGTCTGGGTATAGATGAAGTACCAAAACATAGTCCAAAACTGAATATTCATCGAAAAAAGCTAATGGTGTCTGTTCGAGGATCCAGCACTGGTATTATCCACTACAGCTTTATGAAACCTGGTCAATTGATAACAGAGGATGTCTACTCTAACCAGTTGGATGAAAAGAGGAGGATGCTTGTGCTTAAGCAGCCGAGATTGGTAAACAGAGACAGGACAATCCTCTTGCAAGATGACATTCAACCACATGTCACACAAACAACACTGCTCAAACTACAGAAGTTGGACTTGGGAACTCTTTGTCATCCAAATGTAGATTTGTTTCCCCCAGTTTCATGATTTATCAACCCTTGGCTATAAGACAAATCATTTAGTTTCTCTGGGAATCACTTACCTCTTTTGTAACATGGGGATGATCCTTCCTGTCCAGATGTGAAGATAACATGTAACAATATATTCGAATACAACTTTGAAGACTATCAAATAGTTTATTCACAAGTTACTATGATTGTACTCATGGAATTATGTATAGTTCTAAATTATTCTTCTACCTACTCAATTAGTTTGTATCTAGGGCGGAGCAATTCTACTTTTCATTTAATAAGATCTAATACCATTTTTGTATGCTATAGATAATTATAAAGCTATTCACTCAGAAAGCACTTAATTCCCTATTGTAACACTATGAATTCTGCATATTTTGAATTTTATGTCAAATTAGATATTTGTTTCTGAGAAAAGTAATGTTCCAATATGTGACACTGGTTTTAATGTAAACTTCTTTAATCACTGCAAAAGTATTGTCCATTTATAATTTCACAACAGTATGATGCATTTATATACTTTTTAAAAAGTGCGATATCTCG
The DNA here is from genome assembly GCA_004363605.1 of Indri indri. NCBI lineage: Eukaryota > Metazoa > Chordata > Mammalia > Primates > Indriidae > Indri > Indri indri. The sequence continues at coordinate 9,454 of RJWJ010017397.1, forward strand.
ACAGATTTTCTCCCTTAGTCCTGAGGTTAACAATGAAAGGTTGCAACTACTTTTAGTGAGAGAGGATACCTGGGACGATATGCATTGAAAGGGAACTTGCACACAATTTAGCTAAATCTTGGTAAGATTGTTTGGGGCAAAAATGAAGTTTGTTAGGATTTTAACCCATTCATTTGAAGGCCTTTTCTAGGATTATAACTATAAGGGAAAGAATGTTATTTTCTCTCTTTTAATTCCTTCTAAAGTTGATGGCGGCTGATTGAACTTAATCCAGAAAGAGAGGGAAAAGAAAGACCAGATCCACAGATAAATTTTGAAAAATTGTTCTCAGAGCATTTGATATCCATTCTCTTTTTCTAAAAATAGAAAGGATCCAAATAATACAATCTAGACTTTGGTTATGAAAGGTAACACTAGAGAGCTCCACTGCTTTTATTTCAACCATAATTATAAAGATTAAAGGGTCCTTGGCTTGTCAAGCACAGCTGCCAAGACTGAAAAGAACAGCCTAAAAGTTGCCTTCAATTATTAGTGCCGTGTTGCAGTGGCTGCACTGGATAATATGCAGACAGAATGTTGCAATGAGTATTCTCCAAATCTGTAACTTATTATTTCAAGCATTATTTAATAAAAAGGCATGAAAACATGTGACTCACCTATTCATTGTTACTTATACCATATAACTAAGCTACCCTTGCTTTTAAGTTGTAGCCAAATTAGTCTTTTTCTGATGCTATTTAGCATTAATGCAGTACCCTGAAATCTTGCTTGCTGTGGTAATTAGAAAACAAAATCACACTTTATATATTTTCCAAAATATCACAAATGCCTCAAAAGCAAAGTATTAAAAGATCAAAATACAATTACAAATAAGAACTTTTTAAGCCTAGGTATTTGCACATAACCTTGACTATTTTAATGTGCATACTGTTTTCTACTTACATAAATTATCTATCCCAAAGAAGATTTTATTCTGCTAATTTTTACTATAAGTGTGCTGATACACAGATATACGAATTATAAGATGAGGAAATAACACAAAAAGACAGGAAAGATTCAAGCTAAATTGAAGCCAAAAATCTCTGAATGTTGGATAAGGTAAAAGTTAAGCATTGCAAAAGATGAATGGTTATCAATAAGTCCTGATTAAATTGAAATATTTTTGTTCAATATTAGTTGACATTGTTTCAAAATATATGAAAGATTGAAATAAGAAAAATGTAACCCTATATCGTCCATTTTAAGAGAGAACAGAAATAACTATAGCAATGTCAGTTTATATTGTAAAAAAAAAAAAAAATAAAGGCAGTTGAACACTAAAGTGGGTTATTAAGTAAGATTATATAATTTTCTTTTCTTCCGGTTTTATTATATAAGAGAAATAGCCATCCATCTTGGAGATTGTAGATACAGAAAATTATGTTAGGAAGCTTCTTCGGGTTTTCGGCCTTGTAATTTTATGAAACAGTTTGAAAGAGTGAAATACCATAGACAGAGCCACCACTGAACAGAGAAAGAGAAATTCTTGAGATTATTTTTAGCAAATCGCTCCCACACAAGTGTGGTTGTAAAGCGATCAACGACATGGCTTGTTTATAGGTGCTCCTAACCTCGGCAACACATGAGTCAGAGAAGTTTCCCTTTGATGCTTTTTGAGCTGAGCACGATGGTTTATTCAGTCCAGAGATACAGAGATGAAGAAGACTTAATTCCTGCCTCCAATGACTCACTAGCCTAATTGAAGAGCAGAAATATGCAAATAAATACAAATAGCATAGTGAGTGCAGCATGGATACTCACAAAAGGTTTACAGCTAGTGTAGAGGAGTGGGTTACTTTCTAGGGAAGGAAGAGCCTGGGAAGGAAAATAAACACTTCCATATTTTGGTATGACTAATAATTTGCCAGGTGGAAGTAAGGACAGTCAAAGCTGAAGGAAGAACAGAAAGGAGAAGGGTGCATCAGAGAAGTGTGAGTAGTGCCCTATTGCTGAGCATAGCTCGCAAGGAGGCAAGGAGGAGTGCCTGGAAGTAAAGTTGGAACAGAAATTCAGACGAAGAAGACCCCAGAAGGGTGAGCTACAGGGCTTGCCTTATTCCCAGAATGAAATGGGGAACCACTAAAGGATTTTAAGCATCAGACAGAACTAATCCCTAAAAATTAATCTGGTGGCAGTATGGGAAAAATGATTCATGGGGGTAAGGTTAGATTCTGGGAGATGTTTGGAAACTGTTATTAATAAAAGAGTCCAGCCTAGGCATATTGCATAAGTAAGTAATGAGTAATCAGAAAATTAGATCAGATTTAAGAAACCCATCCAAGGGTAGACTGATGGCATCTGGTTGGGTACAGAGAAAAATTAAAAAGAAGGAATCTGAGAGAGTATGTCTTACATGGAATATAAGAGGTTTAAACATTTAGGGGAGGAAGAAGAGTTTAATTATGAGCCTGTTAACTGGGCCTGGAGGTCACTGATCTGTCCTTGTAGCAATCTCCAGGCTTTTTAGCTTAACAGGGAAATTTGGGCTGGGTATGCAGAAGAGAGGGAAATTTACCCCAATGCATGATGTGTCCTACTGATGCTACTCAACATGACTACTTGTACTAATTAGGTCATGGCATTAAATAACACTGTATCAGATAGTGAATAATTTATTCATTTTTTATTTCCTTTCCCTTTTGATTAACCCCTTGAGAGACTTTCAATACAGTGAAAATTTGTACTTAACTTTTGCTAATCTCCCATGTAAGCCAGGACAATGTTCGCTTCAGGTTCAAGCCCCTTAGCTGGCAATAAACACGATTAAAATGTAATAACATCGCGATGTTTTTTGTTAGATTACTTTTTAGCACTGCTTCTTATTTGTGGCACTAATATTGATTTCCCATTAACAATAGTGATACAAGTTTTATTTTTATTTATTTATGTGTTAAAATATGTTTCAATTTTATGTCATGAAATTATGTAAAGAAAAGACAATGCAATTTGCAGGTATGGAAAAAAATCACAAAGTCAGTATGTGTTGGGACTTGGATATATCAAGAGGGGACAATTAATAGGTAATGCTACACATGAGATTCATTTTCACATTTGGAAAAACTAGGATTCATCATCTCATTTAGAGTTACTGAAATCACAGCAGCTGACGGAATTATTTTATGATGTCTAGGAAAGATTCCTAACTTTCATGGATGGGCTTCAGCAACTCTGTTAATTGTCTAAAATTACCTACAAATATTTGTATCTATGTGTACTTTTTTCCCTTAAGAAGAGATAACATAGTTGTTTGTTTGTTTTTGTTTTTACATCCTTAAAGGGATCTTTGACCAAAAGAGAATAAGAAAAATGGAAGTGAACAGAGAAGAGAGCTGAGGATGGACAGTGCAAGAGGATCACCAAATGAATGGAGAAGTAATATTCAAAGATATAGGCAGTGGACCCAGAGAGTGCTGTCACAGACTTCAAAGGGAAAGGAGGTATCTCTGAGCCTAAGGGAAGAGAAAGTATAAGCAATGGTTGTTAAATGTTGCTAAGTCCTGCAGAGAACTAAGGTTTCAGAGATCAGTGGTACCCTCTGACTTAATAATATAGTGACTGTCACCAAAGCAGTTTCATGGAGTGGTGGGAGTAGAAGCCAGACTGTGGTAGAAAAGGAGTTAATAGGTGTGGAGAAGATGGTGACGAGAAGTAAAAATTAGTTTTTTTCCTGGAAGCTGGCTGAGAAAAGAGGAATAAACTGGGCTCTAGCTACACAGGGGTTCAGGATCACAAGGGGCTTTTCTGTGTACTGGTTTTATGGGTGGGAGCGATACAATCTTAATAATACATTTAAATGATGGAGTCATTAAATAAAGAAAAGATAAAGTTGCAGGTGATAAAAAGAATGGTTTCTAAAACAAGGTTCAGATTGGAATGGGGTGGTTGTGGGATCGAGAGCAGAAAGGGAGGTCAGCTTGACTATAGGACTGGAGGGAAGGAGAGAGTTAGAAGTGGTGAGGAAGATTTCTAGTAAAGAAGAATCATCCCAAGAGTGAAGGGGGCAGTGGGCAGAGACAGAGTTAGTTCTGAGCAGGATGCCAAGCTGTGTACCAGCTGCTAAGGAAACTAGAGAGAGCGCCAACCAATAGTAAGAAAGATCAGATGAGAGGTTGAGGGTCCAAATGACATCGGAAACTGAGTCATCATGAGAGCCTCAATTACAATAGGTTATACAAATGTCTCAGGCAGCGCTTAGCGTTAAGAATGTTTTCTAGGGGTTTCTAGGAAATAGCACTGTCTCTGTTCTGAGTCAGATAGTTCCCTTTCTGACTAGTACCTGGAATGCCATCCCCTACCACTTATCAAAGCAGAGGTCCCCAACCTTTTTGGCACCAGGGACTGGTTTCATGCAAGACAATTTTTCCACAGACAGGGGTGGGGGTGGAGGACAGTTTCAGGATGATTCCAGCCCATTACATTTATTGTGTAGTCAAACCTCTCTATTAATGATAACCTGTATTTGCAACTGCTCCCGTGTACTAAAACCATCGTCTCAGCTCCACTTCATATCATAAGACATTAGAATCTCATAAGGAACGCACAATCTAGATTCCTTGTGTGCACAGTTTACAGTAACGTTCGCACTCCTATGAGACTCTAATGCCACTGCTGATCTGACAAGAGGCGGAGCTCAGGCGGTGATGCAAGTAGTGGGGATCAGCTGCACACACAGAGGAAGCTTTGCTTGCTGGCTTGCTACTCACCTCCTGCTCTGCAGCCCAGTTCCTCACAGGCCATGGACCAGTACTGGTCCGCAGCCCAAGGGTTGGGAACTGCGGTATTAAAGGACTTTGCTCCCACAGTTGTCCTTTTTTTCCCATGAATTTTTCCTTCCATTTGATTCATTCTCATTGGTCTAATTCATATATTAATAGCTCCTATTTTAAAAATAAATCTCCATGGTCCACTCTAGCCACCTTGAATCTTCTTTTTGGAAACTTTTTCAAAGAGTTATGTTATACATATTGTTCATTTCCTCACTACGTATCCCTTCTCTTATTATTTTAAATTACATTTTTTTTTCAGATTTATGTATAAAATTTTATTTAGGGTTTTGAATAGCTAATCTATGTGCACATAATTCAAAGGTGTTAAAGTACATACAAGAGTTCCTCTTCATTCCATCATTGTGCCCCACCATCCAGTTTCCCTCCCTGTAGGCAACTACTATTATCCACTGTTTTAAAAATATATATTTTTATATATAGGCTTATTTTTTGTTGTTCTGTAATAAATGATAACATACTAATGCATACTGCATTGCAACTTTTTCTCCTTGCTTAATTTACTTTGAAGATCTTTTCATTTTAATACACAGAAAGCTACCTCAATAATTTTAATAGCTTGATAGTATTCCACTGAATGAATATACAGTATCCCCCCCTTATCCATGGGGGATATGTTCCAAGACTCCCCGGCAGATGCCTGAAACCTCATATAATACTGGACCCTATATATACTATATTTTTTTCTATCCATATCTACCTACGATAAAATCTGATTTATAAATTATTCATGTAGAATAACAACAATAAGTAATAATCAAATAGAACAATTATAACAATACTCAGAACAACATACTATTTAAAACTTAAGATTGTTTTTTTTTTTTCTGGAATTTTTGATTTAATATTTTTAGACTGTGGTCAACTGCAGGTAACTGAAACTAAGGAATATGAAACCATGGATAAGGAAGGATTACTAGATACAGTTCATTTTGCTTGTTTTCTTTTTCTTTTTCTTTTCTTTTTTTTTTTTTTTTTTTTGAGACAGAGTCTCACTCTGTTGCCCTGGCTAGAGTGAGTGCCGTGGCATCAGCCTAGCTCACAGCAACCTCAAACTCCTGGGCTCAAGCAATCCTCCTGCCTCAGCCTCCTGAGTAGCTGGGACTACAGGCATGTGCCACCGTGCCCGGCTAATTTTTTCTATATATTTTTAGTTATCCAGATAATTTCTTTTTGTTTTTTTAGTAGAGACGGGGTCTCACTCTTGCTCAGGCTGGTTTCAAACGCCTGAGCTCGAACAATCCGCCCGCCTCGGCCTCCCAGATTGCTAGGATTACAGGCGTGAGCCACCGCGCCCAGCCCATTTTGCTTGTTTTCTATGTATAGGTATTTATGTTGTTTTCAATTGTTTGCTTATGTACAAAACTGCAGAGTAACTTTGAACATATATAACTATTTTACTCAAGTGCAAATATATCTGTAAGATAAATTCCTAGGATTGGAATCATCAGGTCACCAATCTGTGTTCAATCCTTATCGATCAATCTTTTTGTCACCACCATTTTGACTGAAATAGCTCTTATAATGGTAATATAAAATTCCAAGGTAATTCGTTGTCCTCATATAATTTAACACTTTAGCAGCACTGGACACAGCTAAACATCACCTCTTCCTTTTTAAATACTTTCCTCTTCAGGCTCCCATGATATTGCAACTTTCTGGATTCCCCATTATTTCACTAGCTGCTCCTTCTCAGTTTCCTTTTCTGGCTCCTAGTCTCTTAAATACCCATATTTTGGAATGATCTAGAGCTCTTTTTTCAGCTTGATCCTTTAAATGCATTCTCTACTGAAATTATTTCATACAATCCCACTGTTCTAAATGCCATTTATATACTGATGACTCACATTTTTATCTCCAATTCTTTTTTCCTGAGCTCTCTCCCAACTATCCCTGTGATGCCTCCACCTGGATATAGATAAGCTGCTCAAAACTTAACTGTTTCTTCCAAGTCTTCCTGCATCATTTGGTGAACACTGCATTCTATCAGTTGCTCTGGTCATAAATCGAGACACAAGCCTCAATTCCTTTTCTTCCATCAGCAACCACATCTAATTCATCATCAAGTTCTGTCACCTTTACCTCCAAATAGATGCAGAATTCAGCCCCTTCTCACCATCTCTACTGCTATCGCTCTGGTTAACGACTAGGCTGGGAAATTCTAGTGGCTTGCTGACAGACTCCTTGCTTCCCATATTGTCTTCCAGCAGCTAATCTCCACATAATAGCAAGAAGATTTCAGGAAAACAATTTCCCGCTGAAATGCATTCATGTTCTCCCATTGTATGTAGAAAAAAATAGAAACTACACACTGTAGGTTAAAAGGCTGCATGTTATCAATACTTCTGAGAGAAGGAAACAACACAAATTGGAGAGTTTATCAGCTCCATATGGTTCCCCGTCTTTAATACTCATGTTCACTCACTGGTATAATTTTTGCCTCTTTGTGTTCATTCTTAGGCTCTAAAACATTTCTCTTTGATTCTTTTCAAATGAAGGATCATTTCTGTTACAGATGCCAATTCTGAGTTTCCCTACTGCACTTCAAGGGTTCTTCACTTTTGGACCAGAAATTAGTATTTCTTGCCTATCTAATTTAAGGCTGAGGGAATGGATAGGCATGGATTTCCATCGCAGGGCACAGAAATTGTGGTCTTAGGTTGGATCACTACAGATGCTTCTCCAGGGGTCTCTGGATCCCATTATCTAAGGATTAATAGTGCTTTTAGTTAATAACAATCATGAGGCAACACGTTGCATTTTATTTGCTTCAAATAGCATCCCTCACATCTCTTATTGAAAAAAAAATTAATCCTCCCACTTCTAATACTGAAAAAAGAGATCCTACCTTGGCTTTTCAAATATTACCATGCCCATGTTGTGTTACATTATCCATTTATTACTAAGGTGGTAGAAAGTGCATATCAAATATCTTTGAAATGATTTCAGTAATAGCTAATACAATTCAAAAGGTGGGGCCACCCAGCAAGATGGTGGACTAGAAGCAACCTCGCGCACTGCTCTCAAGGAGAGGACTGAATGTTGCAGGTGGATGCCCACCTATGGATGGGCCTTCTTTGAGAAGGCATTGTGACACATTGGAGAAGTGATGGGGGACAGAGCGAAGAACGTGATGGGGTGATCCACTCAGCAATATCGGAAGGTACCTGGGGGAGGTACCCACATACGGCAAATGTCAGGAGGAGAGAATGCTGGGACTTCATGGCCCCCCATGGACACTATGACCTGAGCTGTGAAGGGGCCCTCACCACCACTGCAGACCACTGGACTGATCAGGGAGCTGCTTGGAGTCTATGTAGTGACATTGTGCTAGAGAGAGTGAGCACATCAGGAAACCAGTGACTTCTGTTCCTGGGTTGCTGCAGCTGAGCCATTTTGAGCTCTGAGGTTGAGAGCACCTGTCTATGCAGAACTTGGCTTTGCTGCAGCCACCTCAGCATCACCCTGGCCAGGTTGGGGGGCAGCAGGGAGGACATGTGCACCTAGCACAGGTAGCCAAGACTCCTTCCCCTCACGGGGAGTTGAGCAGAATGGGCAACACAGAGGCAAACTGAGAAGCCCCATGGTGAGTGCTTTGGCAGGTTAAGAGCCCCAGCCACCTGGCAGCCTGGCCTTGTAGCCCTGACCATGGCCCTGCCCTCTAGGCCCCTGATGCCACCAGGCCCCATGACCCTACTCCCAAAGTTTTCATGCCTCCTGGGCCCCACCCACAGTCTCCTACTCATTGCCTGATGGGAACTGCCCCCACAGTCCAACACTCCACCAAGTACCTGCTAGCTGCAAGTCATGATTGCACTGGGACCTGGACAGAACAAACACCTGTGGCCCTAACAACCATGAGCACTGCCTAGATAGCCTCGCCCAGCTGCCACTGCCATCACCATGGGGAGAAATGGGCAGAGAAATCTCCTGCAACACCAGCCTCTGTGGTGAGGGACTTGGCCAGCCTCCTGTCCGAGCTTCCAACAGTGGACTGGGGAACAACCCACCACTCCACACAGATACCATCTAGCACTGGCTTGGACTGTGACAATCACAGCAGAATGGGACAACACAGAAGAGTGCATTTACAGGCTCTTAGTACATCTGCCCCTCTCCCAGTGGATCAATCTTCTAGAAGAGGTCACAAAGGCACCATCTAGGGACCTCTCTTTCTTCTCACTAGGTAGCAGAATTCCCAGCAAAGGAGAACAGCAAACCTATCTACCCTGAGCTGAGAGAAGAGATTTTGGATGAGAAGAACTCTGGTAACATGAAAACACAAGCTAGTTAAATACTCTGAAAAGATCACAATAAATTTATAGCAACAGATCTCAACCAAAAGGAAATTGTGGAAATGTCAGAAATGGAACTCAGAATATGGATGACAAATAAGATGAATGACATTGAGAAGCCAAATGACAGAGAAGCCAAAAAAAAAAAAAAATTAGGACATCCATGAAAAAAATGAAACAGTTGCTAAAGAGCTAGGCAACATAAGAAAGGATATAATAGGACTCAAAGAAATAAAAGAGTCATTTGAGGAATTTCAAAATATAGCAGAAAGCTTCAACAACAGGCTAGACCAAGCAGAGGAAAGAATCTCAGGGCTTGAAGACAAAGCTTTCTAACTAACTCAGTCAGTCAAAAATGCAGAATGAAGAATAAAGAAGAGTGAATAATCACTCAGAGAAATATAGGACTATGTGAAATGAGCCAATATACAAATTATAGGTATCCCTGAGGGAGAAGTAAAAACAATAAAAAGCATGGAAAACCTATTTGAGGGAATTAATCAGAAAAACTTCCTTGGTATCATCAGAGATTCAGACATCCAGATGGATGCAGGAAGGTCATCGAACACAGGGAAGATTCATAGCAAATAGGACATCTCCAAGGCTGATAGCCATCAACCTGGCCAAAGTCAAAATAAAGGAGAAAATTCTACAACAAGATAAAATTAACAACTAATCTACAAAAGAAAACCCATCAGGCTAACAGCAGACTTCTCAGCAGAGACCTTATAAATCAGAAGGGATTGGGTCTTATTTTTAGTCTTCTTACATAAAACAATTGACAGCCAAGCATTTTGGATCCTCCAAAACTAAATTGTTTTGTAGGAGATGGAGAAATATGATGGGGAAAATGATGGAGAAATAAAGACTTTTCCAGACAAGCAAACACTAAGGGCATTTATCAATACCAGGCCTGCACTACAGGATATACTCCAAAGTACATTACATGTGGACTAGCACAACAGATACCCATCAGCGTAAAAACACCTTAAAATTAAAGCTCACGGATCTTATAAAATAATAGCACAAGTGGGAAAACAAAACAACAAGGTATATCATCTAACACGACAAACAGAAAATTATCTGGCATATCAATACTAACACAGAATGTGAATGGTCTTAATACCCCACTTAAAAGACATAGACTGGCTGAATGAACATAAAAACCAAAAAAACAAAAACAAGCCAAGTATATGCTATCTCAAAGAAACAAATTTAACTCACAAAGACTCACACAGACTTAAGCTAAGGGGATGGAAAAAGTATTTCACACAAAGGGAATCCAAAAGCAAGCAGATGTAGCCATTCTCATATCAGATAAAATAGACTTTAAATCAATAATTGTGAAAAAAGACAAAGATGGTCATTATATGATGGAAAAGGAAGCAATTCAACAAGAAGACATAACAATTCTAAATATATATGCACCTAACATGGGAGCTCCTAGATTAATAAAGCAAATTCTACTAGATATAAGCAAAGAAATAAAGAGTAATATCATAATAGCTGGGGACTTCAAAATCACACTGACAGAGCTGGACAGATCATTGAAGCAGAAAACCAATAAAACAACACTGGATTTAAATGAGACTCTAGAACAAATGGACCTGACAGACATTTACAGAACATTCTACCTAGGAACTAATGAATATACATTTTTATCATCAACACATAAACATTTTCCAAGATTGATAATGATTCACCACATAAACAAAAACAAAGACCATATGGGCATCTCAATACAGAAAAAGCATTTGATAAAATCCAGCACCCTTTCATGATAAAAACCCCTCAACAAACATAGAAGAAATGCACCTAAAAATTATAAAAGCCATATATGACAAACCCACAGCCAACACGATACAGAATAGGGAAAAGTTGAAAGCATTCCCCCTAAGAACTAGAAAAGACATGGGTGCCACTGTCACCGCTTCTATTCAACATACTATTGGAAGTCCTAGCAGTGTAATCAGGCTGGAGAAAGAAATAAAGGGCATCCAAATCAGGAAAAAGGAGGTCAAACTATCCACATTTGCTGATGATATGATCTTGTATCTATTAATAGAAAACCTTAAAGAATCCACCAAAAGACTCCTGGAATTGATCAATAAATTCAGCAAAGTCTCAGGTTATAAAATCAATGTGCACAATTCACTAGCATTTCTATATACTAAAAACAGACCAGCAGAGAGGCAAATCAAGGACTCATAATACCATGCACAATAGCTACAAAGAAAATAAAATACCTAGGAATATACTTATTCAAGGAGATGAAAGATCTCCACAAGAATGACTACAAAACACTGATGAAATAAATTATAGATGACACAAATCAAAAAATATTCCATGCTCATGGATTGGTAGAGTCAACATTTTTAAAATGCCAGACTGCCTCAAATAATTTACAGATTCACTGAAATCGCCATCAAAATACCAATGTCATATTTCACAGATCTGGAAAAAATAATTCTAACCTTCATTTGGAACCAAAAAAGAGCCTGGATAGCCAAAGGAATCTTAAGCAAAAACAACAAATCTGGAGGCATCACCTTACCTGACTTCAAATTACAATATAAGACTATGTTAACCAAAACAGCATGGTACTGGTATGGAAATAGAGACATAGACCAATGCAACAGAATAGAGAACCTAGAAATAGAACCATCTACTTACAACCAACTGATCTTTGACAAAGCAGACAAACATACACTGGGGAAGGGATGCCCTATTCAATAAATGGTGCTGGGAAAACTGGATAGCCACATGCAGAAGAATGAAACAGGATCCCTATCTATTGTCATATTCAAAAATTAATTCAAGATGAATAAAAAGACTTAAATGTAAGGCATGAAACCATAAAAATCCTAGAACAAAAAGTGAAAAAAACTCTTCTAGACATTGGCTTAGGCAAAGATTTGTGACTAAGTTCTCAAAGGCAAATACAGCATAACAAAAGTAAATAAATGGGAGTTAATTAAATTAAAAAGCTTTTCACAGCAAAGGAAACAATCTACAGAGTACTTAGACAACTTTGTCATACAGAATGGGAGAAAGTATTCATAAACTCTATATTCCATAAAGGGCTAACATCCAGAATCTACAAATAACTCAAGAAAATCAGAAAAAAAAAAATCAAGCAACCACATTAAAACATGAGCAAAAGACATGAACAGTAGTTTTTCAAAAGAAGATAGACAAATGGACAATATATACATATGAAAAAATCTTCAGCATCATTAATCATCAGGGAAATGCAAATGAAAACCACAATATGACACCATCTCACTCCTGTCATTAATGTCCATGATTATAATAAAAAGTCAAAAAACAATAGATGTTGGTGGAGATGCAGTAGGAAATGAACTCTTAGACACTGTTGATGGGACTGCAAATTAGTACAACCTCTATGTCAATCAGTATGGAGATTCCTCAAAGAAATAAATGTGGACTTACTATTCCATCTAGCACTACCACTACTGGGTATGTACCCATAGGAAAAGAAGTTATTATGTCAAAAAGACACCAGCACTGGAATGTTTATGCAGCACAATTCACAATTGCAATGATGTGGAATCAACCTAAGTGCCCATCAACTCATAAAGATAAAGAAAACGTGAGATTTTATATATATATATATATATATTATATATATAATATATGTATATATAATCGGAATGCCACTCAGGCATAAAAAGGAATTAAATAATGTCTTTTGTAGTAACTTGTATGGAACTGGAGACCATTATCCTAAGTGAAGTATCTCAGGAATGGAAAAACAAACAACACATAAACTCACTAATAATTGGGAGCTAAACCATGGGCATATATGGGTACAAAGAGATGTAAAGGACAATGGAAACCAAGAAAGGGGGTTGGTAGGTGTTTGAGAGGTAAAAAGTATCTTGTACAATGAACATTTTTATGGTGACGGTCACAATAAAAGCCCCGACTTAAGTATCATACAAGGTATCCATGCAACAAAAACATGTGTACCCCCTTAATATTTTGAAAAAAAATGCAGAGGGGACCATATTTGCTAGATAAGAAGATTCAAACTATTACTCATTTCCAATTAAGAAGTTACAATTTTTGAAGTCTTTAAAAATATGCACACAATTTTAAATTAAAAACAAAATATTTTCTAAGAAAGCTGTCTGTATAATTTTTATTACCGGGTTTACCGTAGTCTTTATGAGAACAATAACTGAAATATTTATAAAACTAGTTAAGTAATACACTTATTTATTTATTAAAAGTGACAAAGTTGCGTTTACAAATGAGTTGTTTCTCAAACATACCCATTTATGAAACTTAGCTAATGAGGTAAGGTGGCAAAAATTGCATCATTCTTTAAAGTCCTCATTCCAATAAATAGAGTTCTTTGTATACGTTTGAAGGGGAACAACCCCTTGATATAACTACCGCTCATTAGTTCTGCTCATTAGTTCTCATTAGTTCAAGCCTAAGGGATGAGGCTTGAATAAATGATTCATACTAACTAAAGGGTGTATGGAAAAATACACTAAAATTTCTTGGATTAAAAATAAGTAAAATAAGTTATTTTTCATGTCTGGGGACTCTTAAGTATAGAATTTGTTCTAGAAACATCTGAGCTTGTTCCTTAAGCAACGATCCCCAACCTTTCTGGCACCAGGGTCTGGTTTTACGGAAGACAATTTTTCTTCAGACGTATGGTGGGGGGGCAGATGGTTTTGTCTAATTCAAGCGCATTACGTTTATTGTGCAGTCAAACCTCTCTGCTAATGATAATCTGTATTTACAGCCCTTCCCAGCCTAGCATCACCATCTCAACTCCACCTAAGATCATCAGGCACTAGATTCTCATAAGGAGCGTGCAATCCAGATCCCTCGCATGCTCAGGTTACAGTAGGGTTCACATTCCTATGGGCGTGTGCCCACAGGCATAGAATCTAGCGCCCACCCTGATCTGACAGGAGGTGGAGCTTATGTGGTGATGGCAGTGATGGGGAGCGGCTGTATGGCTGTAAATACAGATGGAGCTTTACTGGCTCAACTGCCCGCTCACCTCTTGCTGTGTGTCCTGGTTTCTAACAGGCCACCTACCATACAGATCTCGGGGGAGGTGGGAGGACCACAGCCTTAATGAACACTCCACCCCTAAGCTTAGAAAACCACTTTTCATTGGAAAGAGTGAATAACAACTTTCATTGTCAAGACTGACCTTGAAGGACAGATTAGAATGGGGTGGAGAGAAACGAGAACTATGCCTTTCTTGGAGGAGACACAAAATGGTGATGCTTGAAACTGCTTATGATTGTGCAGAGAGGGAAAGGGAGAGAAGGAAAGCGATTGTAAGCCCAGGAGGGATGGCAGAGTCTTCCTCAGGTTCGCTTCCTTGTGGACACTCTCACTCCATCAGTGAAAGGTGGCTCAGAGTCTAGTGCACCTCCTCCAACATATTGACAAAGGGGGCAAATCAAACTTAAGTATCATTAGATTGTCGATTATCAAATCAAATTTCAAAGGTCTGTATGTAAATGGAACTACTGTGAAACTCATTTTTGAATTTCTACTATTTTACTTTTTTTTTTTTTTGACATAGCACACCCACTAAAATTTAATCAAACTGTAATGATTACATAGCTATTTCAGAGAAATTGGGGAAAGGGTAGCTACCTGCTTATATCAAATGTTCACCTAACAAATCATCTTAACTATGTTACCATGGTGGAGGTGCCTGAGAGGTATTTAACAGGCAGGAAAAACGAAGTCTGCTCCTCAAAGCTTTTTTCAAAGTGCGCGGCAGCCCATATTCTGTTCCTATCCAGTGCCCGGGCTATCAGGGACCACCCCTTTCATGCAAACTGAAATAATCCCCCCAAAATCTAGCATTTGAGGCTCCCCAAATGCCAATCTTCATATGTATTCTTTCTTCTCATCCTTCCATTTCATGTCTCAACTTCCTGGGCACAGAGCTGTGCTCGCCCGCCTCTTTGGAGTCTGCCGGACTCTTGGATCCCCCTTTCTCCTTTGCTCAATCACCCCTCCAAAGGGGAAGGTGCCAACGACCTTTCCTTGAAAAGAGCAGCCAGGCACGTTGCAGCCGCGAGGTGGAAGCTCTCTCCTGCCCTAAAAGTACCCGCGGGAAATCAAGTTGGAAAACTGCAAGCGATTTCCGACCCCTACAGCTTCTTCCCCCTGTTCACATTTATCTTATCGTTTCCCCCAATCCTCCTAAGATCCCCCCGAGGGATGGATTAGAAGACTCTGCTGTCCTTCTAGTACTGGACAGTGTGGCCCGTGCCCCAGGCTCTCTACATCCCAGCAGCTCCCAGAGGTAGGCGGGCCGGGAGCCTGCGCCCTAAGTGGGGTGTCGTAGGCTTGGACCGCCACCCCTCGCTCTTGGGCCAGGGTCTGACCTCTCCCTCCCTCCCAGCCTGGACCACTTGCTCCGCCGAGTACCATGCCTGCTCCCCGAAACTTCGCCCCCAGGGAGCAGATTGTGGGCAGACAGGGAGAGGGCAATTCTTGAATTCATGCGCTGTTGGATCAAAGTAGTGTGGGAAAGGAATTGGCCCCAGCCGCACAGACCTTCTCAGCCCTTTTGCGGACAGCTGGCGCCCGGCCCCGCACCCCGACTCCCCCACGCTCCTTCCCCACCTGCAAGCCGCGGGCGTGCGGCGCTCTCCCCTGCTCAGCGCAGATCCGCACACTCACCCGGAGCGCTACCAGCATCAGTCCAGAGCAGGAAAGGTGGACCCCCCAGGCCCGGGGTAAGGGCAGCCAGGGGCTACCCCTCGGGTCGCCGGCAGCGGCCGGGAGGACGGCGGCGAGTCCCGACTGCTCTCCCGGCCGCGGCGCCTACTGCGCACTGGGGGAGTCGGGCGCGGTCCGGGCGCAGGCGGGCGGACAACCCGACTCTACAGCACGCCTAGCACCCCTTTCCTCTTGCCGTTATCTCTTCCTTCAGCACCCCTTTCTCTTCTTGCTTCTCTCACTTTCACCCCTCCCTGTGTCTTCTGTTATCCCTCTCCTCCCTCCCCTGCCACCGATGTGTGGAGACGGGCGGGGGAGGAAAAAAGAGGAAAAAAGTCCCGTCTCTTTAACTTGAGTGATACCTTGGAGATTATCTGTTCATGGCATCTGGAAATGACGTGAACCACCTTTCTGAAAACATCTAACATAACAGAGTTTTGTCTCCTTTTTCTTTTTATGTTTGCTTTCTTCTTCTCAGTGACTTCATCCAGCTGGATGGCTAGAAATGAGGTGAGGTGAGATATGGAAAATGAAATGGGAATTACATGCAGCAGTCTTCGGTAGTGGGATAGTGAGCCAGCCATTGGGTGGGCCCAGATATTTATTTACCCAAAATTTAATAAAGAAGGCATTTCCTGAAAAAGAATTGGGGTTGTGGCAAGAGGGCAAGGGAGATAGGCAAGGTGATGGGGTCAGGACTTATTCATGATTTATTCTAAGGCATTCCTTGTGGTTGCCTTAGAGTACCCAGGAGATGCCTCAGAATACATTTCTAGCTTTTTGACCTGGATTTGACCTTGAGAGTATATTTGACCGTTTCTGGTTTTGCCCTTCATTCTTTTTCCAGACTAATGTTTTATATCCCTGTAAACAGAGTGCAGTCAGACTGCCAAGAATTCCCCACACCTGCTTTAACAGACGTTAGAAACTTGAATGCTTCTTGGAAGGTGGCACTTTCTCAGCACCGAAATGCTGGGAGAGGTGGGACAGATTTTTTCTGTACAGAGCATCACCCCTGCAGTCCACAGATGGACAGACCAAGACTGATTTTCACTCTGGGTTTGACTGTCCTAGATTCATATTCCCAGAAAGGAACTCCTGTTACAGAGAACCTTACTGCTCTTCCACATCCCAACACTTCCTGCCATCCAAAGACCATCTTAGATAAATCTTTCTTATAGACCAAAACTGTGTTTTCCAGCCCATCTTCCTTCGGTAAAGTCACCTTCATTCTCTGGCATCATATATTTAAATGAGATATTGTATATAAACACTAACTATAATGCTTGGAAGTTACTACTCAGTAAATGTTAGCTGAATTGTAGGTAATGACTTCAGGTTATCATTAACATTTATTTCATGTTTTTAGTTTCTCACATAATTCTTAAACTTCTATTCCCTGTGCCATGATTTGCACAGTTCTAGCCCTTTTCCCTTATAAATATGGCAATGTGGTTACAGCTACTCATTTAGGGAAGTGTAGAGAAAATAATTTCAGAGGAAGTCCAGATTTATAACTTTCATAATAGAACACAGGAATTTTGCTAGAAGATATGATATTGATCACCTCAATTTTACACTTGCACCCAAAGTAATTTGTAACAAATCTTGTACTTGAGAGCTACGGAGAAAGTCCAAAGTTGTACCTCCTCAACAAACATTAAGAATGTCTCCTCCCTCTTTCCAGAGTTTCTGCAAGAGTAGTGCAAAGAGCAAGTTGTCCAGAGAGATCAGAAGATGCTCTGTGGGTGTACATATCTAGTGGCTTTCGTTCTTCTGTTTAATAGTGCAATAGGAACCAACCTGCAATCTGGAGAATTGAAGACAGCAACTTTAGGATGTTTCCAGATGGTGTGTTTGGACTTATGTAATTGGAGTTTACAATTTGATAATATATCTGGAGAGTAGTTATATTAAGTTAAGGTGTGGAAAAGACCCCACCTATGATGCAAAGGGGATAAAAAGTTTCAAGTACTTCGGCTTTTGTTACTGCAGTGAACAAATTTGCTTAGGTAACAGTGATGAAAATGTAACTTGCATACTACAACAGGACATTGTGCCCTAGAGTTATTCCATTTGCTATGCAGTGCACAGATACTTAACCTGACAGGCAGGAAACAGTCACAGCACTCAGCAAGGGTTTCTCTGATTAACTAGAGGATGCCATGGAGGCTGCTTCTGTAGATATCAGACTACATTTTAGAGGCCTGAATCTCAGTCCGTTTTAAGTTCACTGCTTTTAAGTTGTTTAAAGACAATTAAGTCATCCCACACAAGTTCTTTTTGAAAGCTTAGATGAAAGATCCAGAAAGTGTTGTTGCTTAAAGGTCTTGTTTATTTTTAGTCTTAAATATGCAGAATGAGGGACACATGTCTTAATAGGCAACACACTAATAGCCTTTCTTGAGCTTTTGCCAGAAAGGAGATTTTATTAAGGACAAATTGCACTATTTTGATAATATCGATCTCAGTTTAAGACTAAGTTGAACCTCTTGTTCCTTTCAATTAAGCTGACTATGCGGTTAAGATAATTGTAAAAACCAGCCACAAAATGCAAAATTAAGGAAAATGCCGGGAAGTTGGAAAAGGATATAAGTATGCAGACAGAATTAGGATAGGTCACGCTGGCCTAAATAATGTAACTTTTGTGTTTTAATGGTGTGTGTTTTCCTTGAGTTATTTAGCTAACTGCAGAATACTAACCTGATTTCTTAACTTCATAAGTAAG
Source organism: Indri indri (assembly GCA_004363605.1). NCBI lineage: Eukaryota > Metazoa > Chordata > Mammalia > Primates > Indriidae > Indri > Indri indri. The sequence continues at coordinate 28,038 of RJWJ010017397.1, forward strand.
ATGCACCGACTCATTCCATGACATCGAGGTCAATTTTTAGGTACATTATTTTAAGCACTTTTTTTATATTTTGAAAAAAAATACTGCAGGGTGAAATGAAAACTCATAATGCAAATAAAAGCAATCAAATAAGCAACCGTTTTCTAAGTGTATGGGAAAAGCATTTTTTTTTTTTGTAATTATTCGGGTTGACTTTATGCATTCATTAAATTCATCAGATAATTGCTTAGTTCTTTTGGAAAGAAGTCAAATACAAAGATATGAGAATGTTAAATAAATATAATTTAATAATTCCTTAATATGCAGGAGAAGACTAGATTGGAAATAATCCCTATTATAGATAATGTCTATTTTTTTGTAAGTAGAAAATATGTCTAGGGTATTCCATTGAAAATATTATCATATCTAAAGCATTGGCAAAAAAATTGTGTTCATAATTTAAATTGATTTTGTATCTAAATCATTAAAATTCTCATTTTAGTTAGCTGAATTCATGAGTTATTTTCCAGACATATGTAATACTGTGTAGCAGACCACTGAATGAGAAGGTTCCAGGTCTATCACTACGCAACAATCTTACCTTAGGTGAATTAAGCCACAGTTAGCTCATCTCTAAAATTGGGTAGGTGAGTAGTGGACAGAATAAACACAAATGTTGAAATGATTTCCTATCTGTTACAATATTGTTACTTGGCTCCACAACCAAAAGAATTGCAGCACAGTGTTTTGCACACCACAATGAATGATATGGCTGGGCAAAAATGTTGAAGACTATGTGATCTGTATCTACTATGATAATATGATAGAAAAATAACAGTTGATCAAATGCAATTAAAATAGATACTGTCACTAAACTGCTATGTCATCAAACCCTGCAGCTAAAAATCCAAGTATCTCAAGAAATAGTCAATGTCAATATATCTATGCTTCTTAAAATTTTTAATTCTGTTCTCAGTTATGTTATAACTGTATTTTACCTAGAGCCATTGTTTATATTAGTCTTAGTATTTTCAATACCACTTCACGACTTCTCATTTATTCCATATTTAGTAAGGCAATAAGAAAATTTCAGTTATATCTCTGCATTCATAAGAAAATTGGGGATAAAGTTCACAAAGGAGATTTGCATTACAGTTGAACTAACATGGCTCTTAATTTCATTAACCTGCTTGAAGACTTAAAAAAGTACTTACTTCTCCCAATTTCAGCTTTCTAAAATCTAATATGGAAATAAGCTAATTCTACCTCCAGAAGTTACCTTGAGTATACTTGGATATAGTATATGAACTTTCATAAAAAGGGTAAGGTATTATGTAACATAAGATCAAATTTATGTGACAAAAGCTAGCAATGAAATCAGAACAAAACCATCAGGTTTTGACACTTAAATGAGGTATCTTCGAGGCTGCTAATCTTTCGATTAGAATCCTGTCGTATCAACACATACAAAGCAAATTTTTAAAGTGAAAATGTTTTGCAGAAATGTAATTTGCAACTGCATAGCTTCAGGATAGCCAGACAGGGTGCTTTCTGTGCATTTGTACCAGTGACTACTCAACCCATCGGAGTTCCCCAAGGTAAAATTGAAAAAACTAGTATGTTCATAAGATAAACAGGTTTTTCTCTCTTGTCCTCACAATGTATTGCTGCTGGTCATTTCTACATAGATATAGTCATATAGATAGTGCCAAAGAAAACAAATATTTTTTTGGAAAATAAAGGTAAAACTTTATTTGGATTATTGGATTTATTGGATTTATTGCTGGTTCTTAATGGTATATGCAAAATAGGCTCTAGTGTAGTTAATGTCTACCCTTGGAATTTTATTTGGAAAAAAAGAGTAGACTCTCAGTGTTTGAAATGGAAAAAAGTTATCTCAAAACATTAGTATTTAGAAGATTGATTAATATTAATATGTTTCCTTGATGGAGAACAAATTGTGATGATTTAAAAAATAGTGTTTATTAAATCTTTGTATGCATGCTTCCTCTTATGAATGTGAAATGAAACAAATGAACAGCTTGGTAAAACTGTTGATATATTAGTATTGCTTAATTAAGTGCAATACTTGAAGGCTTTTAATACAATTTTTTCAAACTTCTATGCCAATTCTTTAACCATTTAAAGAAACTTCATTATAATAGCACAAAGTTGGAAATAAAGAGCCCAATGCAGCTGTAGATTAATAGGAGTATGCTCCACTGATGCAGTTGGAGTCTTACTAAGAACATCTGAGGAAGTAGATAGTTTCTTTGAAAGAGGGTTCACATATAAGTCTTTTAGGTTTCAAAGGCAGGAAAATTTCTCAACAATCTTTATTTATAAATTTTCCCTTATATTACCTTAAAAAGCACCTATAGTATTTACATCTGTAGTTGTATTAATGAGTTTGTGCAAAGTATTATATGTCTTAATGCTTCTTTGGGAAGAAGACTCTCCCAAACATCTTATTACTTTTCCTATATGATGCCTCAGACTGTGCCTGTCTTATTATTTTATCATTTATCACACTTCATTGTATTTTTGTATGTGTTTGTGCATTTTTCTTTTTTCCTCTAGACTCTTAGCAACTTTAAGGAGAAATTGTTTTATTTTTTTCTTTGTTTACCCTTAGTGATTTGCCTAGTGCCTAGAAATCAGAAGATGCTCAGTAATTTTTGAAATGTATGTGTGAATAAATGGATTATGTACATATCTTTAACTTGTATATTAAATGAAAGCTATCAGCTGCAATCTTCTAAAAAATGGTATTTAGTGAATGGTAGAAGTTACTCAGTGTCTTTTACAGTGTCACCCAATGATGTTATACAAATAGCCTTCTCTTCCCCTCCCCCATTATCACTCTGCTTTTCTCGTTGTCTCTTCAAATATTGATATTCTTTGGATGTTCATTAATATTCAAAAGTGAGATGCAGAAACTCTGTGTGCCAAGGGGTACCTTCCTGAGAGTAAGGTTCATTGAATTTGATCAGTCAGTGTGCTGGAGAAAGAATCTAGTCTCTGGGGCTGTTCAATTACTACAAGGAAGAATCTTCCATTTGCTTTCTTGGAAGCATTCTGGGAATCATAATGGGTAATGGAACTTAAGATCCCACTCTTTATTATTATTATGTAAATTTCTGCTTAATCCACCTATGCTGTGCCTTTTACCTGGTAAATCTCCAGTCTCTTTCCTGGAGTGAGGGTAGATAAATTGTTGCCTGGCTATGAAGTATGGTCATGGGACCTGGGTACAGTTTTTCATTATGCATAAAAGACTTATAATCTGGTTTTAGCCCTGTGCTATTAATAAATCCTACCTTTTAAGATGCCTTGTGCTTTCTAGTGCTGAGCCTTTCATGGGTAGAGAGGAGCCAGCTACTACTCATTTATCTGCTTTCTTTCATTATCTACAGTTTTCCCACCACCTGGAAAAATATGAAAACCTCATGTCTGCTTTCCTATTGCTTCATTCCTTGTGGCTTAATGCCATTTCATTTCTTTACTGCCATTTTAGCAGGGGCGTTATAGATAAGTGCAAAAATACATGATCAATTAACCTTTTAAAGTTAAAAGAGGAACTCACTGTAAAATGGATAGGCAAATGTTTGGTTCTAAGTATGATGTATTATTATATACACTTCTATGTTATAATATGATATTGCAACATAGTTTATATGTCAGTTTTGCCTGTTCTGTTATTGCCATAACTGTAATTGTCCATTTTTTAAATTGACAGAGTAATAATTATTATTTTAATTTTTTTTATTTCAGCATATTACAGGGGTACAAATGTGTAGGTTACATATATTGCCTTTGCCTCACCCAAATCAGCTTCAGGCGTGTACATCCCCAGGCGTGCACCACACCCATTAGGTGTGTATATACCCATCCCCTCCTCCCTGCTCTCATCTGCCCGACACCTGATGAATGTTACTACTATATGTGCACATAAGTGTTGATCAGTTAATACCAATTTGATGGTGAGCACATGTGGTGCTTGTTTTTCCATTCTCAGGATACTTCACTTAGTAGAATGGGTTCCAGCTCTATCCAGGATAATACAAAGGTGCTAGATCACCATTGCTTTTGTGGCTGAGTAGAACTCCATGGTATACATACACCATATTTTATTAATCCACTCATGTATTCATGGGCACAACCCAAGAATAATAATTATTTGCTTTCTGTTGTGTATTTTTTCTTGCTCTTCCTCTTCTTTGTGAGACTCCAATTTCTATGGGTATCCTATTTTCTATACATTTAGCTCTATTTTTCCTTCACTTTAATTTTCATTTCTAAATGGTGACACCACAGAGGGAGAATTATGTTACTGTGTAATGATTTACTGTTGGTTTTAAGATCCGTTATTTATGTTTATTTTTTACCATATTTTCTTAAGTACAATGAAAAATATTTGCTATTTAGTAACTATTTGATATGAAATGGAAAGAAAATATATCCCCCTGTAGGGCCTAGTGACATTACAGTACTCTATTGGGTAATATTATTTGGATTATCCTATTGGCAGAATTTTCAGTAGAAAATGACAAATTGGTAATTATCATCACCATGAATGATAATGATTATTACTACTACATTTACTAACAATTACCATTTTTTGAGTCCAACACCATCACAGATACAAGCACCTTATATGTATTGTGAGGCTACAGAGCTCACAATTCCACAAATGGGGAAACTGAGGCTTAGAGAAGCTAAGTAACTTTCCTAGGGTCAGCCAGTTAGTAAGCAGCATATACTGCACTGAAACTATTTTATGACTGATTACAAAGAGTGCTTTTCCTCTAAAACGCTGTTAATAAAAACCATTTGTGTATAATGATCTAATTTTAAAGCCAAGAATACCGATAAGAGTAGTTATACGGTGCTATACCATAAGTATTTAAAGTTTGTTTTTGTTTTTATAAAATCTCCAGGATAGTTTGAATAGCTCACATCCCAGCCTCTTACCTCGGCGCTCAGCCTGATTCCCAGGCCTATTCTCTTCCTTCTGCCCTTGCCCTGCTTCTT
>RJWJ010017398.1:0-33071 GCA_004363605.1 Indri indri
GTGCTTTGGTAACTACCCCTGGTGTGATCCTTACTTGTGTCAAGTAATAAAAATCACCTTGCTATAACCAACTTGGCTGTTTCTGTTGAATTGATATCTGCCAAGGGTACGAACCCCTCCATTTGAGAGGTAACAGTATCACTGATGGAGACATCATAAATACACACACACTCTCTCTCTCTCTCTCACACACACACACTCTCTCTCTCTCTCACACACACACACACACACACACACACACATGTAATGGGAAAAGCATTTCACAGGGACATTTTTAGTTCAAACAGGTGTTTTTTGAAAACAACTTCACATCACTAATGCATGGATATTTTTCCTCTTGACATTAACCACTGTGTTATATAACGGCACACACTCCAGTATGTTCACTTGTATACACTCACAAACTATTTATTCTTTAATAAAGATATATATTCATTTAACTTAACTGACTGCAACTAGGAGAGGAAAACGTGCAATTAAACGATCATTTTCTTTTTTTTTCGTTCTGTCAAAATTTAATATATTTCAATTACACTGAAGAACATTTATAAGCTGTAAGTAAGTGTACTTAGCTTTAAACTTATACATTTTATACTTATGCAATGTACCTGCAAGGCAAGGTACATTTTTTATTCTGCATGGTTAATGTACAAAATATCCCCAATTCCCTTGAGAAAGATTATTATAATCTAAAAGACACTTCGGTGAATACTGAATATTAAAAACATTATATGATACTGTTTAAGTGGATTGAATAGAAATGAAAACAAACATATATTCTTCAAATTTTCAATAGTCTAAGAATATATCACAGCATTGATAATATGAAGAAAAATGTTTTGACTTATTTTTAAATTCAAATTCTTCTGGTTGTTCTCCACAGGGAGGCCTTAGAGGTGAAAAGGTAATCAGGTTACTACCAAAGGAAATGTGTCTGGAATGTTCTTGATGTCTCCCCTCCAGCTGAGTGAATGGATTACGGCAGTTTAGGCCTGGTGAATCAAAAAGGTGGCATTCAGTAGTGAGACTTTTATTATCAAATAGTACTGATTGAGAAATTTTAGTTTCTTCTTCTTGTGAGATATTATTTTGTGATGGTATATTTTTTTTCAGGGCTACTCATCAAAACATCATGTGATGTAATTGAAGAATTTAGTTCCATTACTTCCACAACATCTGAAATTTCTTTTTTTTTTTTTTTTTTTGTTAGTATTAATATCAACTGCTACTCCACTGACAAGAACAGGCAAACTCATTCTTTCACTGGATAAATAATCCATCTCAAAGTTTATCTTATTTTCATCATGGTTCACTTCAATTAAACCTTGTAATCCAGGACCCTAAGATCTCCCACTATGCTATTCCTCCTTTCAGGAATAATTGAAAACAAATATTCTTATCATCACGTTCATTTTTGATATTCTGAGGATCAGGATTCTCTGGTAATGTAGTTTTGTCTTATGAGGCCCACCGCATCCCTGTTCTGAGACACAGCTTTGCTGATAGACTTAGGTGTTCTAAGTTTTTGAGAAAGATGTTCAGAAGAGATAGAAAATCCTGAGAATGATTTAATGGGGCTTTCAACTCTGAAAAACCCAGCATCGAACACTATTTTATCAACTTCCTTTGGTATTACAGAGATTGCTGCCTCAGCATGTTCTTCCTGTTTAATTTTCTCTTTCATTGCATTTTTTATGGCAGCTGGGTGATTTCCAGCTGCAATTCTTCCATTATCATCCTGTTTTGGTTTACTGGCTATACCTGAGACAATTTTTTTCCAAAAGATTTTTTGCTTGTACAATTGTTGTTTTGTCACCAGGATTCCTCAACTTTGGTCAGATTGTTGAATTTCTGGTTTACATCTTCTACCTGAAAACAAATCATATCCCAAAGTCCATTCAGATCTGTACAGGTGGTCTCCTTTTCATCTTGTTTATATTCATGATCATACACTTGTCCTTCAAATCGTTTGAACCTTTCCTTCATAAAGAGTCTTGTTTGATCAACTGCTGTGTGAATAAGATCTTTAGCATCATCTGGAATGTCCAATTCAAGCTTCTTGTCCCACTCAAGTCAGTGTGAAATTAATTTTGCAGTTTCTGCCTGGAGGATATTTCTGAAATATGGCACATCATGTTGTGGTGGAGATATCTGTCATTCATTTGTTTCAAGTAATGAGACCTCTTTTATTGGAAGGCATTTGGATTTTTAGCAATAGCTTCATTATAATTTAAGACATGTTCTTCATTCCAAACTGTTAGATAACTCAAAAGACATTGTAATTTATTTGAATCTTGCCATATTGTCTTGGTAGCATAAATTTTACATTTTAGTGCCAAATTTTTTTTGTTGCTTCTTGAGTCTTATCATCTTCTGTTTTCAAAGGGGTCCACTTATAATTGCCACTCCTGGAAGTTATGGGTGTTACTTGATAGGTCTTCAGACCATCCAGTGGCTGAAACATAATATGTTTAGGTGCAAAGGAATTCTTCCTTTTCATTTTTGCAGTATTTACCTTAGGTAAGTTTTCTATTTTTGATGAGACTCCATCTGTATCTATTCCATTTATCCTATTAGTTTTTGAATCCAAAGTATTTTCTTCACTATCAACTTTACAAGAAATACCCTTGTCAGGTGTTGTTTCGATCATTTTGGTGGGTCTTCCTTTATTTGGTGCCTTTCTTTCTGGTTCATTATCATTAGTAGCTCTTGAGACTGGCTTTGTTGCTGGGTAGATGAGACTGTTCCAGCAATCTGCTTTGCTGCTTGAGTGGCTGATAGAGTCATTCTCACTGACATGGGCACCATAGGCTGTACAACTCTTTTCTCTTTGTCCAACACTTTCTTTTCAGAAGTTTGCCTATGACCAGATCATATTGCTCGAACATCACTCCCATTATCAATCTTAGTCTGCTCCATCTGGTCTTTGGCCTTCTGCCTTATAATCTGTACAGAAGGTGAAATAGCCTTTTTTGGCTCAGCTTTCATAGCATTCTGGTTTGATGAAAGAAAATAAGTCATATCAGGTCTATAAAGACCCACTTTAAATACTCCTCATTTAACTTTCTCTTTCTGCTCTTTCATTTTTGTAGTTGCTTTTCTTCTTTGTATTTTGGAGCATCTGTTTTCGTTGGTTACCTAGAAAAGTTTTCATTGACCTTTTACTTACTTGGTTTGACCTTGGCCTTTTCTGGAACAAGCTCTTGAGATATCTCATCTACTTCAACAAGAATTCTACCTTCCAGGGTTGGAATGTTGACATCTTTCAAACCAAGGTGTCTATTTTGTTCATATTCTTTGCATCTGTTTTCTTTCTGAGACAGTGAGTTCCTATGAGCAATTTTAGTTTTAATCATTTCAGTACTTAAATCCTTTCTGTGTCAACTGATGAAATGTGATGACGATATCCTGAAGCACCCTCTGGTGTGAAACCTGAACCAAACAAAAAATAAAAGAATCCTAGACCTGGACGACCACCGCCACCTCTGAGGCAGGAACACCTCTAACCTGAGCCTTCACAAAATTCAAACTCAATCATTTTCAATGAACGCTTGGTGTTGCTTCTTTGTTAACTCTCCATGACTTATTCCCAAATATAAGACGACAATATTCAAATGTCGAGCTTGTATAATGCTAGCTCTGCCTCATACACAATTTTACTGTACTCAGTTTTTAAAAAATATTCCAACACCATATCATGACATTATAATTATTTGCTTACATCTCTGACTATGTCTAAAATTGTGAGCTTCTCGGTGGCAAAGAACATGCCCTATTTATTGCCGTGTTTATCAAAACTAAGGAAGACAGCAGGCAATCAACATGTTTATGGAATAAATGTATAAATTGAATGAATGGATGAATGAATAAATAGTAAGATATTCTTTAGCTCATAAATTAGTTTCAGGTGTTCAATTCTTTGAAAAGGTTTTCAAGCTGCACATTGCCTTGAATTTAGGTATATATACTTACATTCATACATATGTATGTGTTTGTATACACACAAACACGTGCACACATATATATCCGCACAAGATCTGAATTTCTACAATATGCCAGCCATTGGGTTCGCTGCTTTATGTACAAGTTCACTGAACCTCACTGTACATATAAGAGAAGTGATCCAGAAAGACCAGCAATTTACTCCAAGTCACTACCTCAAAAGTGACTTGCAAACTATGATTGCATGATTTCCAGGCCTATGATTTTTTTTTATTACAGAATGATTTATAAGTTAAAATATTCTCCACTAATAGTATACACTAATAAAACAACTCTCCCCAAACTCCATCAAAGATAATTGTATTCATATTTGATAACACAGGAGACCAAAAAAAAAAAAATAGGTCAAAATACAAGTATCATAAAAGTGATCTGTAAAAACAGGTGGATAACACTCTAACTTCCAAGAAACTCTGAAAGTCTAAAAATTAATTAAATATAAGTAAATGTGCTTCTAATTTATAATATTCTTATTATACACCTTGAAACCTTGAAATGATAAATCCTTTTCATAAAGATAATAGAGAGATTTTAAAGAGAATTGAGGCCACAGAGATGTTATTTATTTTTATGAGGAAAATACAGAAGCAAGAGTATTGTAACAGCTACTGAAGAGAAGGGAAACATTCAATAGCTATATGTTTTGTTTTCAAGTGACATCTGACATTTTAATTTTGGATGAAATATGAATTGAATTGTATTATTGTGTCGTATTATTAACTTTTAGTTGAGCACCTAATATGTACCAAGATTTCTACTATGAAGCAATATGTAGCAATAAAATAAAAATAAATGTCTTTGTCCTAATAGATTTTAGACTTTATAATTAAAGATTTTCATTAAATAAATGACGACACTAATTTGTGATGAATAGCCTACTAAGAAATATACATGGTGTTATAGGAAATAAAAGTGGGGAAATAATAAGAGTCTAGGGATCAGAAAAACTCTCTCAGCAAAGCAAGCATTTAAACTGAATCTTTTAGGACCTTACCTTCCATGGCTCCCATGTTATTAGGTATCACCCTAAAACAACAAGACATATTTATACAAGTTTGATCTGTATTCCCATCAACACCTAACATAAATCACTTAATGATAGCTTCTGACATCTGTGCAGTGCCAGTTTAGTTATCTTCTAAGTGAGGAAGCAAATATGAGGCAAAAACCACAAAGTAGAGAATTCCAGAATGTGCCTGTCTTCCTCATTCTAGAACTTCTCCCTGCCTATGTTTATACTTCCCTGACTAAAGTCCAAAGACCTCTTCTTCTCCCCAACAGAGAAGCATTGTTGGCTCTACACCGTAAAATCTCTCTGCCCTTAAAGAAGATTAAGTGAATTTGACCACTTTTTCTGTGCCCACATATAAAGCAAAAGGGAGAAACATTCCCCCACACCATCCTTACCATATTCATGAATATTATCTATCTGTCTACTTGTCTATTAATTATCTATCACCTTTCTATCTATCTATCTAGAGATAAAGGTGACAGAGGGACTCAGTGTGATAGGAGGATGGCGAGGAGACAGGCCAATAGTACATGCATCGCTGACAAATGAGGACTTGAATCTCACCTCCAGCCGCACAGATGTGCAGATATGTCTAGTCCTTTGTCCACGCTATTTTTAAAAAATTCACTGAGGTATGATTGACATACACAGAGCAGTACATATTTAATGTAAACAATGTGATGAGTTTAGAGATAGTGCACACCATGAAACCATCACCACAGTCTATGCTATAAATACATCCACTACCGCTAAAGTTTCATCTGGCACTCTGCATTCAATGCTATCATCTTGTATTCTGGATTTCAAGATCAAGATTAAGTAACATTTTTTTTTATTGTCTACTATATTGCTTACCAAAACAGAGCAGCATTATATATAAATGTAGCTTAAAGGAATGTAAATGGTTGTACTTTTTGATTCATTCCATTTTAATTCTCAGAGAACAGCCTCCTAAATATTCCTTCTCAACTTATAAAAACATTTTGAAAATCATTCATGCCAATTAAAAATTTAGTCCTTTTTAAAAATGAAATGGCAATGTCGGTGGAACCAATGCTACCTATGACATCAATGCACTAAAAGCATGCTACAAAGATAAGCAAGAAGGTTATCCTAGGCAGGGAGATAAGATCTCATTCTAGTCCCACATATGACAAAATTCAACCTACTTCAGACATACAGGTTTTTCCTCATTTGCAGATACTAATGATTCTCTTTAGGAAAACTGTATTCGTTTTTGTATGATCATCAGTATTCATCACTAATCCATACATCCTGAGGCTGAGTATAAGTTCTGGATTCCATTATTATTACAGCTCTTTTGTGCCAATCCTTGCCATTGCTATTGTTTTTTTTATATCCTTAGCTCCTCGACAGTTTCGTTGGTACTTTATCAGCAATTGAGAATTTTCTTCACAACTACTTCATATGTTGATAGGGATTTCTAAAGATAGCTCTATTGATCCATCATGTGAGCAAAACCCTTAGGAAGTAGAGAAACTGTAATTTCTACAGTGCTGTATTTATTTGAAATACGGACAGAGAATGTAGACTTTTGTCTTTCTTAAAAATTTCCTCCATCTTAACACAATGATTTAAATCTTAGTTAATGGCATAAATGTTCTTATCCTCTAAATAATTCATGGGGAAAAAATCCTGTGTAAGTACAGCCTTTGAATGAATATGTGCTATAAGAAGTAATATGTTATTTATTCTTCTTGTAATTCTACTCCACAGACACAAAGGCAATTATATCGAAGAAGATAAGAAAATTAAAAAATATGAAAAAAGGAGGAAAACCAAATTAAGATAATTTTGACAATGCTGCCAAACTAGCTTTGGATTCACTTATTAATTTATGTTGTTAATCTATGTCAGAATCTCATCATCACCAGTGGATGGATTCCCATAACTTACTGACAGATAAAATTGCTTTCAGTCTTTCTCACTTCCACTCTTCTTTTTTGTTTTTATTTCAGTATATTACGGAGGTAACAATCTTTAGGTTACATATATTGCCTTTGCCCCACCTGAGTCAGAACTTCAAGCGTGTCCATCCCCCAGATGGTGCACACCGCACTCCTTAGGCGTGTATATACCCATCCCCTCCTCCCTGCTTCCATCTGCCCAACACCCAATGAGTGCTACTACTATACGTGTACTTAAGCATTGATCAGTTAGTATCAATTTGATGGTGAGTATATGTGGTGCTTGTTTTTCCATTCTTGTGATACTTCACTTAGTAGAATGGGTTCTAACTCTGTCCAGGATAAGACAAGCGGTGTTAGATCACCATTGTTTTTTGTGGCTGAGTAGAACTCCATGGTATACATATACCACATTTTATTACTCCACTTATGTATTGATGGTCACTTGGGTTTTTTCCACATCTTTGCAATTGTGAATTGTGCTGCTATAAACATTCTAGTACAAATGTCGTTTTTATAGAATGTCTTTTTTCCCTTTGGGTATATGCCCAGTAAATGGGATTGCTGGATCAAATGGTAGTTCTATTTGTATCTCTTTGAGGTATCTCCATATTACTTTCCATAGAGGTTGTACTAGTTTGCAGTCCCACCAGCAGTGTATGAGTGTACCTATCTCTCCACATCCATGCCAACATTTATTGTTTTAGGACTTTTTGATAAAGGCCATTCTCACTAGAGATAAGTGATATCTCATTGTGGTTTTGATTTGCATTTCCCTGATGATTAGAGATGTTGAACATTTTGTCACATGTTTTTTGGCCATTAGTCTATCTTCTTTCAAAAAATTTCTGTTCATGTTCCTTGCCTACTTTTTGATAGGGTTGTTTGATTTGTTCTTGCTGATTTTCCTGAGTGCTGTATAGACTCTAGCTATCAGCCCTTTATAGGATATGTAACATGCAAATATTTTCTCCCATTCCGTAGGTTGTCTCTTCTCATGATAGTTTCCTTGACTGTGCAGAAGCTTTTTAATTTGATCAGGTCCCATTTATTTATTTTTGTTGTTGCCCTGATTGCCTTTGGGGTCTTCTTCATAAATTCTTTGCCTAGGCCTGTGTTTGTAAGAGTTTTTCAAACATTTTCTTCTAGAATTCTTACAGTTTCATGCCTTAGATTTAAGTCTGTTATCCACCGTGAGTTATTTTTTGTGAGAGGTGAGAGGTGCAGATCCTGTTTCAGTCTTCTACATGTGGCTATCCAATTTTCCCAGCTCCATTTATTGAATAGGGATTCTTTTCCCCATTCCCTGCTTTAGAGGATGGCAGAGGAGAAAAGATTGCCAGCCAAAGTGTCTCTGCTAGAAAGGTAGATTTTAGATGAAAATGAAAAAAACAAACAGGCAGACAAACATACATCAAATGAGGGGTGGAAGGAAGGGTACCTGAAACTACAGGAGACTCCACAGGAAGACTGGAAGGAGAAAGGCATAGGCAGGGTCTAAACCCTGAGAGTCTTGGAGACCAGGGACAAGGGTAAGTGGAGTGATTAAATTTCTCCTCCCTTGCGTCTTGGACTGCTGGTGCGCTCCTGAGCTGCTGGAGAGACCTGCTAACACCAGCCCAGAGATGGCTGCTGCCAGCGAGCAGTGCACCTCATACGGACAGGGCACCAGCCTCCCAGCTCCCTCGGGGCACCTTCTGCCCCACAGACCCCAAGCCGACAGGCAGGTGCCATATTGATTCATTCTCCCCTTTCTCTCCCCTACTCAAGGCTTCCAGCTTCTGAGAGAGGCAATTTAGCCACCACCTGGAAGCATCTGCAGGGAATGGGACCTTTTACTTCTACAATTCTTGATGTTCATTTGAGGAAGTTACCTTTTACGTATACATTGTCTTCAGTTAGTCTTCTTTTTAAGAATATTTAATGCTTAACTGTCTGACTATATATACATATATATATCTCATATGGTAAATCCATTCACAATATGTAGCTGATATTTTGAATTTACTTTCTAATATAGTTTCTTCCGACATGATGCCAAATTTCTTCCTGTTCCTCATATTTTGTTTATTCTTTTCTATCATTTTTCATCTGCAATGTATTTCTCATCTTCCCTTCTCTCTAAGGTAAATATAAATAGTTTTCCTTTCCTAGCTCAAAAGTCACAGAAACAAAATATATAATGTTGATGGCTGGAAAACAGACAAGGATATTTACTTTCTAAACCAAATTCTGTATATATTCCTTGGGGGAGGAGTCAGTCACAGCAGCACTCAAGAGCTTACCTACAAACATGTTTTGCAGTTCTCTGCTGGGTTGCAGTTGCACAGTCCACTGTTCTAGTATTACTGAGTCATCCCAGCTACTAGGAAATTACAAGTTGTTGTTTTATCAAATTTTAGCACATATATGTATTTACCCCTTTTTGTAGAATCGTGGAGTGTTTGGTTATAAATTAGTCATTGTTAAAATACAGGGTTTGAATAGTAAACATAATTGATGAAAACATTTAAAGAACATATTTTTAATTGTAACTATTATATTATTTTTAGCTTATAAACAACAGACATTTATTTCTCACAGTTCTGGAGGCTGAGAAGTAGGAAATCAGGCTGCCAGCAGATTCATTATCAGGTGAGGGCCCATTTCCTTGTTCATAGATGGCACCTTCTCACTGTGTCCTTACGCAGTAGAAGGGGCAAACGAGTTTCCTTGGGCTTCTTTTATAATGGCACTCTTTTCATTCATGAGGGCAGAATGATCACCTCTAAATTAAAGGCACCATACCCTAATACCATCACATTGGTGATTAGGTTTCAATATATGAATTTGGGGGGGATAAGACATTCAACTGTAATGCAACTTCAGGGTGCAGTGGGCAGAGATAAAAAGGTTACTGACTTTGTTCAGCTACAGAAGTCATACATTGCACAGGAATAAGAACACTTAGTTAATTCAGGAAGTGCTTCTCTTTTAACTGACCTTAGTGTATCTCTGTCGGCCAAGGTTTCCTCGTATACAGAAGGATAGGTAGACTGTCATCTCCACAAATCATTGGCGGCTTTACTGGTTTATAAAGGCATGCTCTTTAGAGCTGAAGGAAGGATAGATTGGATTAATATGGAGATTAATGTAACAGAAAACTTTGTTTCCCTATGAGTTTTGACTTTTAAGCAAAGATACTTTTCCCCAATGAGAACAGTAAGGTGAAATGGTAAAACATGGAGAACCAGCTATGTAGCTGATATGAAGATATGAGAAAATTTGTTTCAAAATACCAAGTCTCCTCTACCTAATGCTAGAGTGAGTTTTTAGAGAAATGAAGGCATAGTTACAGATGACTGGAGCCAGTCTTTATAAAAGTTTACTTTTAAAGAAAAAAAAATTTACATAGTTGCTTTATAGAGGAACCACGACTGAGGACAGCTTTTTGTGTTTAGAAAAAATAATTTTTAAATTGGGAAATTGTAATGGACATATTTTTAAATGGGCCTTCTAAGTGCTTTGTTTCAGAATAGAATAGTGGGAAAAGCTTGTCATTGGAGACATACAAATAAATGCAGATTCAAATATTAACCCAACATTTTTTGGGGGGTATTAATTAGTTAAAAAGACATATTCACCTTTTCAATCCTCAGTTTCCCCAACAGCAGAACTGAAATCATATTATTTCCTTTTTATGATTGCTTTGTGAATTGTATAAAGTAATTTTTATATCATTTGTGAAAAACCTGATGCAGGGCTTGACCCATGATAGGTGCTAAAGAAATAGTGGATGATGATAATGATGATACTGAAAAAGATGACATGATGCCTGGCATTGAAGATATTCAATAAATATTAGTATGTCTTCTTTTGAAAATATCATATTTGACTTAGTGCAAGATGATAAAGTACTATAAGTAGGAACCATATGAGTCAGGTCTGTTTCAGAAGTATAGTGAATAGATTTTGAATTCACATGATGAAAAAGTATTATGAAGGAGAAATAACATACCAACTTTTGGATTTCGATAGAAAGAAATTTTATCCAAGTGGTGAGAGAGAGGGAGGTGAGGGCTGGGGTGGGGAGAGAGAGAGAGGAGAGAGACTCAGTAGCTGAAAAAAGAAATATAATAAATAGACAATACTATAAAGAATAGTTGCTAAATTGATTTGACTAATTCTCCTAGACATCATTTTACTTTTGGCTTAGCCTCCTTTTTTAGTGAAACAAACAGAAATTTGTCATGTGGAATCTCAAGGTATCAGTAATCACTTGATTATACCAATGATAAATATACAGAAAATTATAATGCTAATTTGAAAATGTACAACTGAATTATCTTTTAACACTCTAGACATTTAATGATTTGCCAAATACACTTAGAACAGTTGCCATGAGTACTCAATAGTGTCTTCAAAAGAACATCTTCGTTTTCATCTTTTAAGCTTTGTGGCTCTTTAAAGAAATGTTAGCTCTCATACTTTATTTATTTATTTATTTTTGAGACAGATTCTTACTCTGTCACTGGGCTAGAGTGCAGTGGCATCAGCCTAGCTCACAGCAACCTCAGACTCCTGGGCTCAAGCGATCCTCCTGCTTCATCTTTCTGAGTAGCTGGGACTAAAGCCACTCACTTCCACGCCTGGCTAATTTTTTTTCTATTTTTAGTAGAGAAGGAGTCTAGCTGTTGCTGGGGCTGATCTCAAAGTCCTGACCTCAAGCAATCCTCTGGCCTTGGTCTCCCAGAGTGCTAGGATTACAGGTGTGAGCCACCATGCCCAGCCAAACAATGTTATAGTTAAGACAGATTTGTGGTACTATAAAAATAAGCTTCCCTGAAGGAATCATCACAGATCATATGCCATGATATTGAACAACTTTTTCCTGAAAGTCTGGCAAAGGTATATAAGATATTTGTGCCCTCCTCTTAAATAAACCATGAGGTGCTTGTTCTAATGTAGGAAATAAGCTTGACCTGCATTTCAGACTTTGGGAATAACAGATTTGTTGTTGTTGTCATTGTTATTTTAATTGTTGTTATTTTTAAGCTGTTTTTAAGTAGAAAGTTTTTGTCCATAAACAGAATTCTGACATTTCTAAAATGTCTGAAAAATCTTAAACTAAAGGGACTTCAAAGGTGGGTTTCTTTTTCTATTTTTTTAAAAAATTCTCAACATAATTTTATACTTGAAAGTAAAAATAAAAGCCATTCATTAGCTCTACACTTTTAGTGATGGGAAATCAGGTTATATGACATCTCTCTCTCTCTCTCTTTCTCTCTCTCACACACAACTGTGTATCTATGATATTATTATGCTATATTAGCATAAATATACAACAATATTAATATATTTGTGTATATGTATGCATGTGTTTGCATTTTTTCTTTGCAGTAGTGCTTTCAAGAATAATTCACTAAATAGAATTTCCGGTAAGATTATTTAATAGTAGCTCTGTTATTAAAATAATAAATTATGATAAAATTATCTACATGGTATCTACAGGGCATAGTTTTATGTTTGACATAATGAAAACTGATTTGGATGATTATTTTAAAAAATGTTGCTTCTCTTTAAAATGGTATGGTCAATTAATATTTCGAATTGGGAAAGAGTATCCTTAATTAATAAATAAAATACCGACACAGAAAAAATATCCTTAATTAATAAGTAAATTACCACAAGGGAACAAAGTCGTCTAAGATTAAAAGACTTAGTTATACTTAGACAACATTGTCTAAGCTTAAAGGACTTAAGTTAAATGAACAAAATTTTGCAGAACATGTTTTCTTCAATGAACATTTGAAATATTTAGTATTTGAAAGTTATTTATATTGGTATTTATATATAAAGGTATTTATATAGGTATTTATATTGGATGATACACCCTGTTAGGTTAGCTTATTCTTTAGGATTTTTTTCTTATTTCTGAGTTGCCTTTTATAGTAATATGAATATATTATTGCCACAATTCAACTGACTTTCTTACAGGTTTGATATAATGCTCTGATATAATTATGACTAATATAATTAATACTATTTGAGCACTATTGTTTTACCAGATATTGTCCTAGGGAAAAAACAAATCCTCAAGGTTTAAGACATTAAAATATTGTGTGTTTAATGGTGAAGAGAAGTATTTAAATGAATAAATTTTAGTAGAACATTGTAATAATTATAAATGTTTTTCTATGGGAACTCAGCAACTGTAATTTATGTTTTCCTCAACATTGTGTTATATACCCTAATTCATAAATCTAACACCATTTACTTTTCATCATTTCTATAACATTCAATACTAATTGGTTTATGAGAAATAATCTTGCCTTTTGGAGGCTTTATGTAAGGGTGGTAAATTCTGGATTAACATAAAAATAATTGAAAACTGTAGTATAAAACATTTATGTTCCATATAGTTATTATATTAAGGAAATATTTTATCCATATATTTGCATCAACTTATTATAAAATGACATATTAAACATCTGTAAACACAACTTACTATTTTGATAATAATGAAACCTGTTTGAAATGAGAACATTGGAACAAATGGATAGGAATCACAACATTACAAATAACCTACGGAATAAATAGTTATCCTTAAAATCTCTATTAAATAATACCAATATCGATGTTTGACACAATGTTTTAATTCTACTTGTTCTTAGCATCTCTTTTGGCCTTCCTGGGAAATTTGTCCACATTTTAATTCGGTAAGCATGACTTTTTGTAGGCAAAAATGCAGACTATCATGCTTTCATTGAGTACTATGATGACTGGAATACAGCCTTTGCCATTAAGGAATTCACAAGATAGTAAGAGAGACTGTTAACAGGCAACTACAATACTAAATGACAGACACAACACAAAGCATATAATGGAGGAACTTTGGAACAGGACAAATCAATCCTAGGTTGAGGTCTGAAAGGACACTTTTCAGATGGAGGAGGCACACAACACATAACCTTAGGGTGAGTACTGGAGCATACCTAAAAGTTAATAAGGTAGAAGGGCAGTGTTGGGGAGAGGAGAGAGTGGGGAGAGAGAGTGACATGTCCGCAAATCCAGGATGAAGGGAAAGTGAACACGGGAGGTACACTAGAATTAGAATTGTGTTAAACTTAAGTGAAGATTAAAGTGAAAGCCATTTATGACATCCTTGGAAGTTTATCCTGAAAGCAGTGCAGAACCTCTGAAAGACTGCAACAAAGCAGTGACAACCAGACTTAGGTTTTAGAAAAGTCACCAGCAATTAACATGGTAAACATTCATATATGCCAATATGACTACATGTTAACAGCATTTGAATTCTTTTTTTAGGCATACAATTTATTTGTTGGGTGTTTGGGAAAAAGGGGGGGAAAATATATATATATATATATATATATATATAATATATATTGCCTTGGATTGTAGTGTTTTCTACACCCTAGTTAAATATAAGCTTCCTGAGGATAGAGCGCATAACTTTTATCCCACACAGAGTATTTTACATAACATGATATTAGTGACTATATTTTGAACTGCCTTAGCCTTGTTTAAGGATGTTAGGACACCTGCCAGATTATGTGGATTATGGATTTAATAGGAATAGCCTCTTCTTTGTGAATTCTGCTTGTTTTCCTTCAACAACAATCAGTTTCACTTATTTCTATTTTAGCCTTTTATTCTGAAACTAAACAAACATTAATTATAGGCATCGCAATAAGATAAGAAGATAAATCGACTTTTTCTGCTTCTATACATCAGTATCTCAACGGTAAAATAAAGTATTTTTCCCTGGTCTCTTTTAAAAGGGATTATTTTATAGAAGTCCAATGCTACCAAGAAATTGGTAGTGTTTATTGCCTGTCTCTAATGGAAATTACATTTTATGGGGAATTGAGATTGATTACCCTTGTCTTGACAAGTGAAGATTGAGGGCATATACTATGGAATAGTGTTCAGTCTCAACAGCAACAGGGAAAGGTTTAACACTTTAGTTACTAGGTTTTAAGTCCAAGACTATGAGTGGTGGTCTATTTGATGCAACCATTTCTAATTAAAAATAATATTAATATCTATATAGTGCATTATTATACTTTTACTGATTTGTTTTCCTAAAGGATCTTCAAGTCCCACTTTATTGGGATCCCACTTTATTGATTTAAAAATATGATTTGGTCTCTCTTATTTATCTATCAAGAATATAAGGGAAGAAGGAGGAAATCATGGGATGGATGAAGTTATAATTATTATGAGAAACTTCACCATGTATCTTTTCAACATCAGGTGTAGGAAAGCATGATATTAATAGTAAAACATTTATAATGATATTGGTCTCTATGAAATATATTTCTCCATCTTCACCCCTACCTTATATTCCTGGAAATTAGCAATAAAACAACACATTTTCTGATCATATATTATCTTAGCAATATAGTTTTTATGAAATGTAAAATTCAGGCCCAATTACATTGAAGTTTATTTGTATGTATAAAATGACCTATGGACCTACATATTGAGCTACCTGGATCCCCTGAAAAATGTATTCTGTTCATTGACATAATGTCAACAACTTTAAAAAATGGTTAAAAATTTATCAAGACCTGAGAATTCTTTCTTATTCCTGATTTAGAAATCACATTTTAGAAAATTATATATAAATACGTATTTGGTGATACAATTGCTGAATCTCATTGTATTGTCTCATTTTAATGTTCAGACACAAAGGGATTAAATATAATACTATACATTGGAGGATATAAATTGGGATAATTTTGAATTGTACAAGTGTATAGATCTTATTATTAACATCTAGAGTTATACATAAAAGCTCATCTTTTGAAGATATTTTCATACTATTCCTTAATATTGCACTGCTTAAGAGATATTTCTCTGAATTAAGTCATTTGTATTCTACAAAGTGTTTGCGGCTAGACTATAGATAGCCTCATAAAAGGTAACCCCATAATTTTATGATCACTTAATAACTTTATTAATATCATTTAGCTATCAACTTGCATTCTAGCTGACAACTAATATCTAACGTATAGTAAATTTTGATATAAGGGAGAGCAGTAATCTGAAAGCATGAAACATTGCACAAAGAGGGCTCCCTATGGTTAGGCCTCGTTCATCCAAAATGTAGCAAGGAGGAACTAGCCACCCAGGCATAATGAAAACAAGAGTCAACGAGGTAGGTCAGGAGAGGTATAGGAGCATGGAAGAGGGACAGTGATTATGGGACCTATTTCGTGATTTTGCCTAAGGCAGGGCTCTACCTCAAATAACAGTACGTTCCTTACGTTCCCATCTAGAACTAGTAATAATCTATAGCATTCAGTTAATTTGCTTAATCTGCTGAACAAGAATGCTTCCTTAGTTATCATTGTAAATATAATACCTGAATGTATAACACATAGTGTCAAATACAAAAAAACAAAACAAAACCAACCTGTGGGAAATCATTTGGCTTAACAGCATTTTATCTGGAAGATCAATGTACAAATCTCTTTGAATTTAAATTATTGACCATCTTTATGTAATTAAATCTTTATACATTGTCTGAAAGGGGAGATTTACTGACTATTAATACAATTCAAACTAGAGATAATTTCATTATACAACATGCTATACATTAGGTTTATAAAAAGAATTCTGTGTGAAAGAGACATGTATTTTTGAAATAGAAGAAAATAGGTTATTATTTTACCATTAATGGTAGTTTGATATTTAACTTATTTAGAAGTGTACAATTGAATAATATATTGACTAACATGAATTTTTTAATATTAAAAAGGAACAAAAATTGTATGTTGTCTTTGGTAGAATTTCATAGAGAATGTCACAATATTGTTATTTTTTCAATTATAGCTTATAAACAATTTTAAATAGTAATGTCGATGACATGGTTTTCACATCAACATACCTTATAAATGCAGATGATGTATTTGTATATTGTAGTCGGAAATGGCAAAACTAGATTTTAAAGGAAAATCAGTACAATTTTTAAGTTAACTTAGTACACACATGTTTTTTCAAACTTCACATGTCCACAGAATGTACTCAATAAATATTTGTTGAATAAAAGTATATATGATTGCTAGCTGAAAATATTTTATCTAGATATTTCACATGAAATATCAATATGAATATTAAAATTAAAACAAACTAAAATTAGAATTATATAACAAAAAGGCAATATATAATTTGACCATGATTGTCAGAGTTAATAAAAGTAGGCGCTTCACCCCCCTTAGAGTTACCAGCTCAGAGCCTGTATCTCCTTCCTTTCATTTTATGAGTCTGAGTAAATGTAGTACTATCCCTGTAGCTATTGCATGTTTGACTTTATCCATCACCACTGCTAATGATTATTTTGCTCTGAGGATTAAGTCTATCCCCTTCTGTATGCCCTTTCCTGGATTTTGTGAATGTGTTAGCCCCTTTGACCTTCCCTTACTAATCAGAAGTCACAGTTGTAAGTTGCAGATTGGGAGCAATTCTTTATTTCTTTGATGTTTTCATCAAAGAAATGAAAACATCATGTGATTGAATAATTTCACACTGTGTATAAAGTAACTGGAAGTGTTTTAAGATATGTGAACTAAAAGGTGTGAGATGGATGACTAATATTATTTCTTGTTTATGATGTATCTCATTCACCCTTATTTACAACTATTTTGTCCTAAGACTTTTTTTTGGCTAAAAGATTCCTGGAATTTTACATAGAAATATCTAATAATATTTATAATAAAAATTATATGTTAATGCTATAAACTACTATGCATAAATAGTATCAATATAATGGACAATCTTCATTCAAGCAGGAAGCTAAGTTAAAATTAACGAGGAAGGCAATGTGTAAGATGCAGTATTGCAGCAAGTAGTGTAAAGCAACTAACAAACTTCATGAGAGACCCAGATAGGGGTCTCGGGTTTGCTTTTTTTTTTTTTGCAATATGGGAAAGTTATTTAATTTTTAAACTTTGGTGTCTTTTCTACAATGAGGACAAGCACTCAAAACTCAAAACTTGTGGTTAATAAAAAGGGCAAATGCCACAGTATGCACAGAGTACCTGAACAGTGCCTGGGACATAGTGAATGTTCGTTGAATGGCTGGTCCCCTCCCTTTTCCAATTGTACATATTATACTTAAACCCAGTAAATCATAAAATTTTCAGTATTTGAAAAATCTATCATTAGATGTGCCATTTTGTATGGTTTTTCTTTCATCAGAACATAGAGCATTCACCTTGATATTAAAGTGCATATGCACTATCTTATTTTTGAGTATGGATTCAAAAGGATCTCAAAAAGAAAACTGTAACATTTACCTCAGCTATTGTAATAGATTTAAGAACTGCCATTTTAAGAGGATTGTGAGTTACTGACCTACAAAACTTAAGCTCTGAGTTTCCTTTTAGTTTTGTATCCTACCCAGATCTTGAGAGATATATTTATTCACCACTACAATCTGCTTTAAAAATTTTATCTAAACCCACTCCATGCAAAAGCTTTCCTTGAATAAACAAATTTCACTCTGATATTTGTTTCTGTATTTTGTTAGTAATTACGTTAAAGTTATGAAATAAAATATCATAAATTTTACTCGAAATTTTTGCTAATTTTGGTAAGAATTGGGATGAAAAACATTATCAAAAGAGTTTGTTAAGTAAACTTAGATTCTGAATAAGATATTTTGGTGTGCTAGGTGGCTATTTCAACAACAAGTGAAAAGTGTTATTTTCAGGTAACTTTAAAACGTTTTAGAACCAGTGAGAAAATAATTATATGTTAATTAGACACAATATCTGTTCAAAAATGTAGTTTAAGCCAGTCTATTTGGCAACTCTACCTAGCTACATAGTTTTGGATATTATAAATAATTGAAAAGAATAAGGTTTTATTTTTTTCTTTGCAAGTATCATATATTTAAATATTTGACTAGTAAGAATGTATATTCAAGTTGTTCCCTATTGGTACGTTTCAGTCTATTAATTTGTACTTAATTGGCAATTTTTTGTTTACTCGCATTATTTTTGATCTTGTAAATATTTGGATAATATTTTTGAAATTTTACATTCCATGTGTAAACCCAGAAGCTCATTTAAGGTAGGAAACTCTCTTTTTCTTTCACTGACATCCTTATTTCTGTCCCAGTCCCATGGTGTCAGCAAATAGTATCAAATATTGTACAAAACTGATTTTGAGAAGAATTTCCTTATATTTTTACACACTGGTTCCTCATATGTTGGACAACATTAAATTACCTTATTGCTTGTCTACATTATCCAACAATGTTTTTCGAATGTACATTGACTATGTGTTTGCCTTTATATTTGGAGGATAAGTATTATTTTTAGAGAAGTAAAAGTGATGATAATTCCATAAAAAATTAGTTAGAATTGCTAAAATTTTAACAGTAAAGGTCTTTATAACCATTTCAGGTAAATAAGAAGGTATTTATTATTATTATTATTATTATTTCAGTAGATTTAGGAGGTAAAAGTGGTTCTTTGTTACATAGATACGTTGTATAGTGGCGAAGTCTGGGCTTTACGAGTACCCGTCACCCAAAGTGTACACTGTACCCATAGGTGATTTTTCATCCCTCACCCCCTCACCACTACCACTCCCTTCTGAGTCTCCAGTGTCCATTTTGTCATTCTGTATGACCATATATACCCATTGTTTAGCTCCCGCTTGTATGTGAGAACATGCAATATTTTGTTTTTGTTCCTGAGTTATTTCAGTTAGGACAAAGGCCTCCAATTTTGTCAAAGTTGCTATAAAACATCATTTCATGCATTTATATGGCTGAGTAATATTCCGTTACACAAACACACAAACACACACACACAGATGCACACACACACACACACACACACACACACACCTCAGTTGATGGGCACTTAGGTTGATTCCATATCTTATGGCACCTTAAATTGTTTCCTATTTTCCTGAGAATTTAAATCATTTAAAATAGTAATGATTCACTATTTTTAAGTTTAGGTGAATGTTAATTATTTTAAGGGTATAAAAACAATACAACTTAACTGTTTTAATTATATTACACATACAGAAAGTGGAATCCCATGGGCCCTCTAACATAAAGCTTGAGCCTTAGCTACAAGATCAAAATTCCCTTTCCTCCTTCACTCTGCTCACATTATTTCTGCTCTCAAATGTGTATTGTTTTAACTGTTAATAATTTGCATTTTGTGATCAAATGCACTCACTCATTTCCTTAAAACTAGTTAGTCAAGTATTAGATTTTACTCTTGAAAATAATATAAAATATATGTATTTTATATATATATATATATATATATATATACACACACACATAATCATTTGAGAAAGAGTCTTGCTCTGTCACCCAGGATAGTGTAACGGTAGCATAATCATAACTCTCTGCAACCTCAAACTCCTGAGCTCAAGAGATCCTCCTGCCTCAGCTTCCCAAGTAGCTGGGACTACAGGTGGATACCATGACTGCTGGCTAATTATTTATTTTTAAAAAAATTTTGTCGCGATGAGGTTTCACTATGGTCCTCAGTCTGGTCTCAGATTCCTGGCCTCAAGCAATCCTCCTACCTCAGCCTCTGAAAGTGCTGGGATTAAAGTTGTGAGCCACCATACCCAGCCTAAAATAATATTTATTTCTTAAAGTAATATTTCTTTAGAGAGCTTCTTTGGTAAGTTTTAAAAAATATCCATTCAGTTTATAAAGTTTCGTGTCAATGTGCTTTCAAAATCCATTTCACATATATGTTTATCACATGTCCATTTATGCATGTTTGACCAAATGTACTTGTTCCAATTGTACAGGTCAAAAAGAAAATCTGCCTCACTTGCTTACAGCCATTGCTGAAAGTTCACAAACACACCAGAAGTGGAAAAGTTACCAGTTGTTAATACAAAAATGAGATGTAGCTCTATAACTAGATATTTGTTAAAATTTTATTTTGGGTGAATAACTGCCTTCATTTGAATACTTGGTGGCTTGGTCAAAAAATGAAATCTTTGTCATTCAATTCAAAAAATTCTATTTTCTATCTTTATTTTGTCATTGATCCAAGGACTGTTCAGCAGCAGGTGGTTTAATTCCCATGTGTTTGTGTAGTTCTGAGAGTTCCTGTTGGAACTGATTTCTAATTTTATTCCACTGTGGTCTAAGACGATGCATGATATGATTTTGATTTTTCTAAATTTGCTGAGACTTGTTTTTGTGGCCTAACATATGATCTATCTTGTAAAATGTCCCATGTGATGATGAGAAAAATGTATATTCTGCGGTTTGGGGGTAAAATGTTCTGTAAATATCTGTTGGGTCCATTTGTCCTAGAGTCTCATTTAAGTACTGTGTTTCTTTGTTGATTTTCTGCCTCAATGATCTGACTAGTTTTGTCAGTGAAGTGTTGAAGTCCCAGCTATTATGATGTTGCTCTTTATTTCTTTTCTTAGACCTAGTGGAATTTGATTTATGAATCTGGGAGCTCCTGTGATAGGTGCATGTACATTTAGGATTGTCATACCTTCTTCTTTAATTGATCTATTCATCATCATATAATGACCATCTTTGTCTTTTTTTTTTTACCATTGTTGATTTAAAGTCTATTTTATATGATGTGAGAATAGCTACTCTTGCTCTTTTTTGGTTTCCATTTGTGTGGAATTTATTTTTCCACTGCTTCACTTTGATTGGCTTTTTTTTATTTTTGCACTTCACAAAATTTTGTTTTTATTTATTTATTTTTATTATTCAGGATTTTATGGGGATACGAACGTTTTGGTTACATGTAATGATGTTTGCCCCACCTAAGCTAGGGCTACAAGCATTTCCCTCCCCCATATTTTGATTCTATGAGAATCTTTGCAAGTTAAACAGGTTTCTTGGAGACAGCACATATTTGTTGTTGTTGGTTTTTTTTTTCCATTCAATTAATATGTATCTTTTAAGGGGGCATAAAAACCATTTACATAGAATGTTAGAGTGGTCATTATTAATATGTCAAAAAAATAGATATTTGTCCGGATGCAGTGTAAAGGAAACACTTTTACACTGTTGGTGGGACTATAAACTAGTATAACCTCTATGGAAAATATTATGGAGATTCCTCAAAGAACTGGAGCCCATTTTACTAAGTGAAGTATCACAAGAATGAAAAAACAAGCACCACATGTACTAATCATCAAATTGATATTAACTGATTGACACTTAAGTGCACATATAGTAGTAACATTCATCGAGTGTCGGGCAGGTGGGAGGGGGGAGTAGGGGATGGGTATATTCACACCTAATGGGTGCAGTGTGAATTGTCTGGGGGATGGACATGCTTGAAGCTCTGACTTGGGTGGGGCAAAAGCAATATATGTAATCTAAACATTTGTACCCCCGTAATATGCTGAAATAAAATAAATAAGTAAATAAAAGCAGACCTACCATTTGATCTAGCAATCTCACTGTTAGGTACCTACCTAAAGGAAAAAAGAAATCATTTTCTAAAAAGGCAGCTGTATCCCAGTATTACAGTAAGGTTCACAATTGCAAAAGTATGGAATCTAAGTGCCCATCAATTGATGAGTGGATAAAGAAAATGTGATATATCCGATACACACACATAAACACACACACAC
Organism: Indri indri; assembly: GCA_004363605.1. NCBI lineage: Eukaryota > Metazoa > Chordata > Mammalia > Primates > Indriidae > Indri > Indri indri. The sequence goes on from RJWJ010017398.1 coordinate 22,552, forward strand.
ACACAACATGGAGTACTACTCAGCCATAAGAAGGAGTGAAATAATCTGTTTTGCAGCAACTTGGATGGAACTAGAGATCATTATCCTAAGTGAAGTATCTCAAGAAGGGAAAAACAAATACCACGTGTTCTCACTTATAAGTGAAAGCTGAACAAAGGGTATATATGTTCATAAAGTGGTGTAATGGACATGGAAAATGAAGAAGAGGGAGGGTAGGAGGGGGATGAGGGATAAAATCTACCTGTCAGGTACAATGTTACTCTGGTGGCAGCTATGCTGAAGCCTTGACTTCAGCATTGTACAATTCATCCATGTAACAAAAAACACTTGAACCCCCTAAATCTATTGAAAAAAAAAAAAACTTAAAATCAAAGAAAATATTGTGTTTCAGAGTTCATAGTGTCAAATTATGCCTTAAGACCTTATGCATCTTAGAATTTTCTTAATTCCATCTGGACTTCCAATCCAGCATAACATAATAAACCTCTCAAATCTGACAATGGAAACTGCTTATTGTAATTTCAAATGTAAATACCAACGCAATCTTTGGGTTTGAAGTTTACGCATTGTTTTCCCCTTTGTATTCTTAATTTTGAATATTAGCTGAATTTTATACCTAGTAGATGCAAACAGTGTATACCTAGGTGAATATATGAATATTTTAAATCTTAATAATAACCATATTTGCTATCTATTAAAGAAGAAACTTAATAGTTTATCTATGTATCATCTATCATTTATGGTTATTAGTAGGTCAATAGAGACATAATCTCTATCTAGTATTCAATTTCTGGATTACAGACACAACCATCTATCCAATTACCTGCAATAGATTCAAATACCCTCAGAATCATTTTTTTTCTATATCCCTTAATATCTACATAAAGCCAGAGAGTATATTCTATATACCTTAGGATCACTTAGAAATACCCTCTTCACACTATGTTTCTCAATCTAACTTGGCTTAAACCATCAAAAATATTTGTCCTAACTATTGTAGGGAATGCTGCCCAATGCTACATGTGCCTCTATTGCTTCTCCACATCAGTCTCCAATTTTTAATCATCAACCAAATCTTCTTCTTAAAAAAAAGCCCATGTTGGACAACATTTGCATACGGGACAATATCTAAACTTCTAAGCATACCATACAAGAAAATTTATCTTCTAATTTCTGACTATTTATCTAAATGTATATGTCACTTTAGCATGTGTGCACCATCTTTTCCCACTACACACTGTGTTCCAGCCACACTTGCTACACCATTCATTGTAAATGGCATTATTTTTCATTGTATTATATGTATATGCACCTATATAATTCCATATATGTGTAATTTATTAATATATGTAATTTCATGTCCTCGCCTCTGTCTGAATTGTTTTTCTACTTTCTTTTCCTGAAATGTTCAAATAAGATTTTAATCTAAGTCTCAAATATTACCATAAATACCCATAGCCCCTCTCACTCAATCTAGGCTAACCAATAATTACTTTTGATTACTAAAGTGCCTTATATCTACATTATAATAATTCCAACATATTTATAAATTTACTTATGAATTTTCTTGACTCAGTGGAGGTCTTAGCTCATCACTGTCATCTTGGAGAGATTCTCTTAGAAAAATATTCCGTAAAAGTTGAATGTATGAATATGAAAATGCCCAACCATTCTCTTGAAAACATCAACATAATATACAAAATGATAATGATCTATAAAAAAACATACAAAATCAGTGCATGATGAATTTTCTTTTTAATTTTCCCTAAGAAATAGTGTATCACAGTACATACTCTTAAAATAATTAGAATAAGAATAAAAACTTCATTAAATAATTACTTAGATTAAAATGAGAAGATGTCTTTAATAGCCCTAAGATTTTAATTTTTGGAGTTCATAGGAGAATAATTAACTAACTAGGAATATTCCAGGTATGTTCATGTAAATATTTGTTTTCTATGAAAGTAAATGCATAATCCTTGTAAAAATGTGAAAAGTTATAACCATTCAGAAAATAAATCTTTCATAATTGTCACCCATATTTAACACTCTATTTCATTGTTATTTTTCTATGTATTTTTATTTTAAATTATACTTAACACTATTTTAATCAGTTATTTTGATTTTTAAGAAAAATATTATTAAATATACCAAATGACCAATGTCATTAAGTTTGAGTATGTGGCAAAAACCATAATTTCATCACTAGATTAATTCACCTTATGTTTTCCCCACGGACAAAGAGCTAGACCGAATGAAGTATAATACTGAGTGCCCATGGATTGTGGTTAGAGTATAATTTGTGCATCTTCCATGCCTGGGCTACGTAATTTTCTGAATGATGATCCTCCATGTTCTTTCTCACTTTCATGTAATTGGGTTGAAAACAACAACAGCAACCTTGGAAGCTATATATTAAAGATGGCAGAGCCTCTGTCAGCCTGAACCCGCAATAACTTTATAGAAAGAACTGCTGCTGCACTAGAATCTCCCACTTTTATTACAGGAGAGAAGAAGAAAACAACTTTCTCTTCTCTAAGCCATAGAATTTTGAATGTCTATTTGTCAGTGCAGCCTAGCAAACCCTAACTAATGCAAGCACGTAATTATAATAACACTGGCAATAATAATAATCTCAAACATCTTATTCTGCCCTGGGCAAAATAAAGAATTTGCATGCAGTACTGTATTTATTCCAATAACATTCTGAGGTTATTGGAATTGTTATTTCCAGGTGAGCATTAGATAGCATAAGGAATTGGCACAAATCCTTTACCCGGTAAGTAAAATGTAAGATTCTTATTCATAACAGGATATAATTCTGTCTTCTAAACTTTTTAATAATACAAATACAATAGCAATGAAGAATTTCCTGAATATTTCATACCTCTTTAAGATTGATTCTTTGTAGTGGAAATACTGGGTCAAGGGTAATGAGTCTACTTAAGGCTTTGGGAACAAATAAAATTAATTTCTGGGATGTTTATACAAAATTACACTTTTCTAGCAATGTTTTAGAACTCATACTTTTCTTCACTGAGCATAATGATTTTGAATATTATTTATATATGACAATGTCTATATGTTTTGTTTTGTTTTTCCTTCATTCTCCTCCCATTCTTATTCCAGCTCTACATCTTGCTCCTAATAATATCATCTAACAATGATGGGCAGCTTTAGGAGATCAGTCACTGTTCTAAGGATTTGACTTGGGTATATTATTTCATTATCTCATCACAATAATACTTAGATAAAAGAAAGTGAGTTGTCTATAAACTTCAAAATTTTTATGTTGTATTTATTCTTTACTTACTTTTTTCTTTGTGAAACCTAATCACATCATTTGTCCATTTTACTACTGAGAATTTTCTTTTTTCTTTTTGTATGTAATTAGTTTATTTTTGAGTCTTTTTAAAAATTATGTTAAAATATAATATTTACCATTTTAATCATTTTTAAGTGTACAGTTCAGTAGTGTTAAGTATATTTACATGGATAAACAGAAGGTGTCATATAAATACAATAGGATTCTTGGGGTCCTTAGAAAGGGACAGAAATCCTGTGACATGCTACAATATAGATAAACCTTGGGACATTAATTCATTTTTAAATGATTTAAGCTTTTGGTCCTTTTGTTGATTGAAAACACATTTTTCTTAATCTGGTAGTTTTCTTTTAATTTTGTTTATGACATTTTTGATGTACTTATTTGCCATTTTTTATAATTATGTCAGGCCTTCTGTTTAAAATACATTTCACTAAATGTAAGTACAGTCATGCACATTTTGGTCAATATTTTGCATCACAATGCAACACAATACTCACCTGTTTATGGTGATGCTGTTGTAAACAAACCTACTGAGCTGCCAGTCATACAAAAGTATAATACATACAATTATATGTAGTAGGTAGTACTTGATAGCGGTAATAAACCACCATGTTACTCGTTTATATATACTATACTTTTTCGCATTATTTTCTCATTATTTCTCCTACTAATAAAAAAAAGTTAACTATAAAACAACACTAAGCAGATCCTTCAGGAGATATTTCAGAAAGAGGAACTGTTGTCGTAGGAGATGTCAGTTCCACGTGTATTATTGCCCCTGAACACTTTCCAGTGGGACAAGATGTGGAGGTGGAACACAGTGATATTAGTGATATTAATGATTGTGACCCCTTGTAGGCCTAAGGCAATGTGTGTGCATATATCTTAGTTTTTAACAGAAAAGTTTAAAAGGTAAAAAATAAATAGAAAAATGTTTCAGAATAAGGATATAAATAAATAAAATATTTTTGTACAACTGTAGAATATGTTTATATTTTAAACTAAGTTTTATTACTAAAGAGTCAAAAAGTTTAAGAAAAAAAAGTTACAATAAGCTAAGGTTAATTTATTATTAAAGAAATAAAAAGTTTTTTTTATAAATTTTGTGAAACCTAGGTGTACAGTGTTTATAAAGTCTACCGTAGTGTATGGTAATGTCCTAGGCTTTCACATTCACTCACCACTCACTCACTGACTTGCCCAGAGCAACTTCCAGTCCTGTAAGCTGCATTCATCATAAGTACCCTACACAGGTTTACCATTTTTAATGTTTTATAACATCTTTTTACTGTCCCTTTTCTATGTTTAGATATTTTTAGATTCACAAATATTTATCAGTGTGTTACAGTTCTCTACAATATTCAGTACAGTAACATGCTGTACAGGTTTGTGGCCTAAGAGCACTAGGCTGTACCATAGATGCTAGGTGTGTAGTAGGCTACATCATCCATTAATATTAATGATTTTGTATAATTACACTCTATGATGTTTGCACAATGACGAAGTTGCCTAGCAATGCATTTCTCAGAGAGTATCCTTATCCCCATCATTGAGCAACACATAACTATACTTCATCGAAAGATTAAATATTCTCTCATATTTTCATCTATAATTTTACAGTTGTTTTTCTTTTTGTTACGTCTGTTCAATTTTACTAGGATTTTATTTCATTGAATGGTTTCATGATAACTAAAAGTGATAAGCGCAGTCACACCTGCATCTGTAGAAAGACATCATCTTTCTCATCCAGAAAGGAAAGGTCAACTCCATTATTGTGTATTTGAATTAAACCAGATTATCGACGTGACAGATAATTATGAATAACCATTATATTGAGTAAATAAATATTTTTCATTGCTGTCCTCATGTATCTTGATTTATTTTTATTATTACTGGTATTTTATTTTTGATATTATTAACATGATAGAAGAAATAGGAAATAGAATTTGTTTAATAAAAGTGTTATAGCCAATTATTTGATAAGATATCTATTCAATTTTTATGAGGAACACTACATGTGTCTGAAATATTCTTGGTTAGAAGTTGCAAAATTAGAATATGTGGCATTGACTGTAGAATCTTTATATTTAGGTTACAAAGAATCTGGAAAGAGTAAAAACTGTCTGATTGTCTCCTGTCAGGAGTGGCCTAATTTCAGTGATCCTGAAAGTTGTATTGATGTCAGGAGCCCCAGGATCATTAATCACCTCATAAATATCAGATCAGCTAAGGTTCTGGCTCCCCCCAGCTGATATTTTTATCATGAACCTGGGCTATTTTTTAACCAGAAATTGATGAGTTTGACTTCAGAGAAGGAGAGCAAATGTTCCCCAGTATTTACCTTAACTATGTCTTAGATGTATATTCATGCGTAAATTTTGAAATACTCAGAAGGATAAAAATTTAAACAATGTATTTTTAAACTTTCTGTTCAAGTTGTTACAATGTTCTTACAAAGGTCATTTCACAAATAATTTTCTTGAGCAACATCTTAATCGAACCTTCTCCATCTTGTCTATTCCATGGGCTCTGACAGGTAAATAACTCACTATTCTATCTTTCTAGGCTAACGATATTGGCATGAATAGGTCATTTTGGTTTACAAGTTCCGAGGAATTTTAGTTTCCTGGTAAATAAGAAACCTTGTAAATAACCTATGAATATGCTCTTCCAAATGCCATTATTTATGCCTTGCTAGAATAAGAAAAAGAATATTGGTATTTTCATGGATTCATTAAACCTTGGGGGGGGTTGTCATATTTTTCATATCTTTCCATTGAAATATAGTCTATGTAAAAATTAACCTTAAAAAGGCTAAAATTCTCCATACAACATTACTTATTCATATATGAAATTGGAAGAAGTTACTCCTCAAGGACCATAAGCTACAGCCTAATATTTCCTTCATAAAGTAGAACAGAAGGAAAAAGTTATCAAAGCAGAATAGAAAACGTGTTATTTTTCTGATGCTGTAGGAGCTGGGGGTCAGGAATAGGTCTGAAAATAAGGCAGAAAGAAACTCAGTGCTATTTCCAAAGATTAATATTAAATTGCTGTTTATTATGGTTAAAAAAATAACTTTAAAGCTCAAGCGATATGTTCAAAATTGAGAAACATTTAGCAATTATGCTAATTTGTAATGAAAAAGAAAAATGGCTGGAAGCCAAATGTGATAAACAAAATAATTGTATTAATATACAGAGACATGGAGTAGGTAGAATTAAAGTATGTTCTCCTTTCAAATCTCAATAGTCTTATGAATATATTTCATCTGCATACATTTGTTTTGCCTTTTTAAGGTATTTGATTAGCATAACATGGCAAATTTTAATTTATTATAAATATGACTTCTTTTCATTTATCTTCTGAGAATTAATTTCTTGCCAGATTATTGATTAAGCTAAAATGATAATGTTTTCATTCTTAAAAATGTATAAAAGGTATTACTCTAAAATAATAGGAGTTATTTGTGGTGAATATATAATTCAAGACATATGCATTCTAATGCAGAACTTTGGGAAATTAGGCCCTAATTTTGATAGTATGAATTTGGATAAAAAATATTTCGAACTTGCTGTCAGAATATGCTTGTTAAGAAAAAAATATTATGTTCACATTAAGGCACCAAAAAATCTCAAATTATTTTTCAAAACATTTTATGTCACAAATGACACAAAAATAATTCTAACCGGGTTAAATAAGAAGTAAAACTTACTGGTTCAGTCAATTGTATAGCTAAGAGAGCTAGCTTCGCTTAAATATTATACAGTAGCCCAAACGATGTCTGTCTTCCTCTGGTTAATATTCTCAGTTCCCAAGTTACCCAGCTGAGAACTCTCCAGTGTATTAGCTAAGAGGATACAGCAGTTTCATGCTCCACAATCTTCCTCTTCATCAGTTAGCTGGAAGAATGAACCGGGTCTGTCTCACTGTAAGACCTGTAGAATATAGGTTTCTTTCCTAATAACCTTCTCTGTTTTTCAGTGACCTGAGAGATGTGATCTGTTGATTGGCTCAAGCCAATTATGGCATTATTCTTGGAGCTGAGAACAGATTAATTTCCAAAGTAATTAACATAGGTAAGAAGTGGGGAGGAGCAAATTTCCCAAAGAAAAGTCAGGGTCATGTGGATGGGAGAGGAAGGAAAAAGAGAGCCAAAGAGCACTCGTCCATGCCAAATAATACGGTTAATATTAGTGGAACTGGTATATTTGAATAAGTGTAACTAGTGAGATGTAATCAATATACAACTTTTATTTTGTTTCCCACTGCTCTTCAATTGGGGAAACATTTTTATCCTGCCATGAAACAACAATACTGGTAAGCCTTGTGACTTTTCTGGCACAGTTAATAAAGACTCCTAGCGTTATTTTGTTTGAAAAATAAAGTCTTCATTCCAAAATTAGAATGCTTGGTTTGATATATTTCACACTTCAATTTTTATTTAAGAGCAATTCTTTCCCTCCACCCTCTTACATCTAAGTCTTGGTTTCTGGTGGGCTTTCTGGCTTTTTAGAAGATTTGATTATCCTCCTTTATCCTGTACTCACTCATTTAATCTGTGCAGTTCTTGACCCCCTTGGAGGTGGGAGTACCTGGAGAGAGCAGGAGAAGGGGAGGGGTTGTACTCTCACCTAAGTGAAACTATCTTAAGATTGCTCTGGCTCTTGGGAAATGGCAGATATTTGAAGCTCGGTCTTGGAATCTTTGATGATGTCATGAAATCTCCAGAAGGTCTCTTGCTGGATTTCTCTGATGATAACACTCATGGGATAGGGATTTCCCTTAGCTTCTGCTTGTCCAGTGTTTTCCTCACATCCACTAATAGAAATTCTCTTGGGTCAAATGCTTCTAGATTGACTTTCATGCTTGGCCCACACATGAGTAACACATTGCCGAAAGCTTTCCCTTGTCATTGTTGGAAGGGCAGTTACTTTCCAATTGCAAGTCCCTGTGTTCTCTCTACCCAGCTGACTCAGGGTGATCACATTCTCAGATAACATTCTTCAGATAACCCTCATAGAGCCATCCAGTGTGTTCTGGAATTTCCAGGAGGACTCAGCTGTCCTAGGTCATCTCCTTAAGTTTCTTCTACTAGCAACTCCTCTTCCTTCTGAAAGGAGGTACAAGCATTACATTTTCTCAAGAAATATCTTCACGAATCCCTGTGATATTTTTTAGTCTCTCAGAGTGAGTGGTTGCAAGTGACAAGAAATGCAATCTAATTTCTGGTTTCCCTTTCTCCCTTCTCTCTGTCTTAATCTGCATCTTGATTTGTTTTAAAACTAATTTTAGAATTTTAGTATCAGCTATCCAGGGCATCTCCATTTAAACTTTTCAATTTGAATACTGTAAAATAGCAACACCAATCCATATCATCAACATGTGATAAAGTTGAGTGCTATTCTCCACACTGTTTCTTAAATTTTGATTTCCACGTCAACCTGTCTGATGAATGACACATGACAAAAGATCCAAATATTGGCAATTATTTATTGAGTTCTTACTGTGTGAAAGCTTCTTTTGAAAGTGCTTTATATGTTCTAATGCATGTGTTCTTTTTCAGTAGCTCATGACGTATGTACTATTTTAATTTTAAAACTAAGTAAATGAAGGCATGAAAAGGTTAAATAACCTTGATAAAAATCTCAGTCTTAATATGTGCAGACCTAGAATTTATTTATTTTTTCTGATAGGATTTTATTTATTTTTTATTTTTTATTTCAGGGTATTATGAGGGTCCAAACATTTTGGTTACATTTTATGTCTTAACCACTAGAATTTAAAGTTAGACATCCTACTCCAGATTCCCAATTTTTAACCAGTTGTATTACCTCCTTCTAAAGATTTTCCAGTTCTATAAGTCAGAATTTATTTCATTGTGCATAGAAAGCAACATTGTAAAGAGTTTACTTTTGTGTAACAAATAAACTGGAAGTTAAGTAAAAGAGGAGGTTAATTTATTACCAAGTATTATATTAACATATTATCTTTTAGCACAAGAAAAGAGGGATTCCCTTCGCTCTGAATTGCATATCTTACTAGCTAAGATGAATTTATGTCTAAGAGTTTACATTCTTTTAAACAAATTCTCCTTGGAGGCTGGAGCTGTTGGAGGGAAGAGCTTTCTGGGGAAAACATGGGAAATGATTTCTTTTACACCACTGTCCCCTGCTGAAGGAGTTTAAGGCACATGCCTGGATGGAGAACTCACTTCAGTTGTACACCGCACCCATACTTTTCCATGGCACAAAGTTTTGTTTAGTTAGTGATAAAATAGTAATTTTAAAACTCTCCATTGGAAGTGAAATTTTTAAGTAAATGACAGCTTTATCATTTAAAATTGTTCAGTGACTGGAAGTTCGCAGTGATAGAACATATGTCATGCAATATGATCCTTTCTTGCTCTCCTTGCACACAAGTTGCCATTAGGGTCATGTCATGCCGTATTCTGCACACGGTGATTGTTTAACGTTGTACTTCAGTGTTGTACTAAGTACCATATCATTCATCCTAGATGACTCCCTTGAAAATTGCTTCTAAAAGTTTGTGCCAGAAATGCTCATGAAGTGAACAATTCACTATCCTTTAGCTATTAAGATACCGAAAACTGTCACTTCAGGAAATTGGATACTGTACCTTGTAAAACATGTTGTTTGCTTTGCTTCAACAATTACTACCTATCATCCGTCAGCTTGTGAGTATTGTGTTTAGTTGGTTGTTAAATTTAGTACCATAATAACATTCAGATATCAGGAAAAGAAAATTACTGAAATCTCAATGCAGTGCTTTGAATCTGAATGAACTGAAGGTATTCATATCTGTATTATCATTTGCCTTTTATGTTTTCTTGACTGAGCTATTCAGAAAGTCAAGAAAAACCTACACGTTTTTCCTATATTTTTAATCATTGTTACTTTCCTTGACATTAGTAAACACTGTATTTGCTATCACTTGCAGATAATATCAAGTACTGAGGACTAAAACTTTCATATTGAGTCTTTCTTAACAGTATCTATTAAAGTTTATTGAATTTCTATGATATAGCTCTCTTGAGGGTGGACAAATTTGTTTATTTTTGGCAAATTTAAATGGCAAAGATAAGCTTTTAACAAGTAAAATATACATGCCAGTGACAAAATTGAAATGTTGGATTACAACTCAAATACGTGTTAAACTTTCAAAGCTTAAC
>RJWJ010017399.1:0-33351 GCA_004363605.1 Indri indri
AGAATGTCTTTTTTTCCTTTGGGTAGATGCCCAGCAATGGGATTGCTGGATCAAATGGTAGTTCTACTTTTAGCTCTTTGAGGTATCTCATTACTGTAGGTGTTTTTGTTATCAGTTTTAAGACTGAATCATACAGTTACTGACTGAATTGTATAATATAATTGTCATGGATGCAATGCATGAGTAAATTTATTAAGTTACTCCTATAGGTTTAAGTGATTTAATGAAAAATGAATTTTTAAGGAAGAAGATGGCAGGTAATAAATATGAGGTACTTCCCACCCACTGCTGACACATGACCCAGTGGTAGGTCCATTCATTTATGCTAAAGATGGATCACTATGGCCATGCCAAAAGGAAACGTTAACAGAGTTTTGTGAATGGCAATTAGAGAAAGTAGGCCAAGGTCACTTAAACGCCTCTCAAAGATTATCTTGTCTAAAGTGAAACTTTAAAACGGGGAGGGACTTGGATATTTAAAAAGGGAGAGGCTTATAAATATGAAAGGGTTATGTTAGACTACGGGAAAGTTCCAGGGGATTAATCTACTTAGTCCAATAAAGTAAAAATTAAGAATTCTGCCTTTCAGTGTATGATGAAACTGCTTAAAAGCTGGGTTTGATACATTGCTTTTCTGTAGCCCGGTGTTCACTGCTTTTGTAGGCATTGAGGGAAACTTGCCCTTTCACCCGGAAGTTTGCTGAAAGCTCAACTCACAATTAAGGCAGATTAATAAGAGATAGGTTTATTTACCATGTGCATGGGGATAAATCACAGTGATGATTCACTATCCCGATGAAGTTCAGGTATTTTCATACCTGTCTTTTCGGAGGGGGAGGGGAATTGTGGAGTGCAGGTGATTCTGTTTAGGGGCGACTAATGGTGCTAGGGAGGAGGAATGGATGGGGGAAAAGACAGATCACTTGTAAATGATTCTCTTTGCAAATTAAACTAACCTGAGAGACAGATACTGTGTTGAAAATAATTTGGGCCAAGTCTGCTTGCATTCTGCATGCAATATACTGAGGTAACAGGGAGAGGAAGAGAAGTCAGTTGCCTCTTTTGAGCAGGTCTGTCTGGTTTATGCAAATAGAGGGAAAGTCCCTTCCAGTGCTTTTTGATCTCAAATGGCATTTAATTCAAAATATTCTTTATACCAAGGAGCCATATTTTGGGGTGAAATTTCCTGAGCTCCTTCACTTTGAATACTTCAAATTGTGTAGTTTTGGGCAGCCAAGTCATAGAAACGTAGTGGCTAAGGAAGGACCTCAAATTTCTTGTCCTGGTGTGGATTATGGCAAAATGTATTTATTCAACCAACAACTACTTCGGTGCTTACTGTGTCCCAGGCAGTAAACTGATCACTGCTGAAGCAATGATGAGCAAGAAAGGCATTCATGCCCTCAAGGTTTTAGTTTTACATAAAAAAAAAAAAAAAATCATTGATAGGAATAAATGCTTCATAGGACAGAAAAAGTGTGATGGGGACTGTTGGAGAGGAGATACTCTTCCTCTTAAGAGCTAGGAAGGTCCTAAGATGGCGAATGCATTGTAGAGATAGTGTAACAGAATGGCCTGGGGAAAAAAAAAAAGAAGAAAGATTTTCTGTCTTTTTAAAACTTCCCCCAGACTTTTGGGAACTTGCAGCCAGGCCCACATCCCTGAGGCAGGTAAAATCTTTTGTTAAAACTCCCAGGTGTCTGTCAGATCCCCCACCCCCCCCACCCCCCTCCCCTAGGTGGGCGGCTGGCAGAGTTCACAGGCTGTGTTTTCACAGAGATAGGATGATTAGAATCCTTAACCACAGTAATTGCCTGAAGCTGAGAACCCTCCCTTTAAAGCTCTGTGTTCCTGCTTATGTTCAGGAAAATTTGGGATTTTGAGAGGAGAAGGTCTACCATATTTCCTCCTTTGCTGGCAAAATAGACTCTCTCTTTCCTTCTTCCTCAAATCGCTAGTCCTCGTTATCCAGCCTGGTGGACAAGCTTTCAGTAACAATAGATCCTTACCTCTACCTCTCAACCTACTTTGAAGAGATTGCCAGCAAGAACAAAAGCCACTGGTCTGGGACTGCCGCCCCCCCCCCAAAGTGGTAGTTACCTTAAGCAAGTGACACCCTAAAGCAGTGTCTCTCAAACTTGGTTGAATTTGGCAATCACCTAGGGAGTTTGAAAAACGTAACTGCTATCCGATTCCCACCCTCAGGGATTCTGATTTACTTGGTATGGAGAGCTGCTTGGAGTTTGAAAAGCTCCCCAGCTGTTGCTCGTGGGCAGCACAGTTGATGAACTCTCGAGCATGGTTCTCAAACTTCCCTGGGCATTTAAATCAACGGGACAGGTTGTTAAAACAGAATGCTGAACCCACCTCCAGAGTTTCTGATTCAGTACATCTGCGGTGGTGCCCAAGAATTCACCTTTCTAACAAGCTCCCAGGTGCTGCTTCTGCTGGCCCACAGACCACATTTTGATAACTATGCCATGATTTATTTCTGAATTCATTATACTTAATGGGAGGATGGCATATAAACAGAGTCCAAATTCAAATCATGATGGTCATCACAGTCTGTTTCTTCCTCACCTGGAAGAGAAACATGGCAGGTAGAAATCTCCACTTCTATTTTCTAAATGTTAATTTTACTTCTTGTTCTTCTTCCCCTCATTATCTTTGTGATGTATGAGGTCTGTCCAGCACGTATCCAGCCATTGTTACTATAATGAGGATGGTTTGTGCGACATTGGTGTAACCTGGCAGCCAAGGAGAGTGGACTGGGATGCGCATGCATAAACGATGACGCCGTCACTGTACCAGTCAGTGGGACGCTAGACACCGCAGGGTGAGCGTGTGTACTGTGTGGCTGCTGCTTTCAAAATGCTGAGTGAGTAGAGCAATGAATCTGCGACAAATTTTGCGTTAAGCTTGAATGTTCCTCCACAGAAACTATTCGGATGATTCAGAAGGCTTTCAGGGATGATGTGATGAGTGCAGCACAAGTAAAAGTGTGGCACAAATGCTTTAAAGATGGTCAAAAATCTGTTGAAAGTCAGCCACAGTCTGGAAGGCCTGCAACAAGCAGAACACCTGAGAATGTTGAACGTGTACGGGTTAGGTTAAGAGACACTGGCAGAACTGTGTGAAGTCCCAAGGTGCCTGCTTTGAAGGGAACTGAGATATCATTGTCCCATGTACAATGTTTCTTGTATCTTATATCTTCAATAGATGTCTCTATTTTTCCTGTTATATGGCTGGATACTTTCTGGACAGACCTCGTAAGAAGATGAGGAAACAGAGACTGTTCTCCTGCATGGGACCACTTTGCTTTTTGTGTGTTGGCGCCCACCAGTTGGTTTAATCAGAATGCAATTGCCCAGGTAGAAATGAAGTGATTCCACAACAGAGTTTATTAAAGTTCTCTCCTGGCATCTGTCTTTCTTCCCTTTGCAGCTTCTCCATCACAGACACTTTTACGAAGTATTTAGGCCTCATGCTGCCTTTGGAAAGCCCAACAAGGTAATCAACCCTAAGTGATATTTTCTGTAAATCTGTTACCTACAATGTTAACAATAATGAATAGTAGAGAGTGACATAAAGAGGGGGGAAAAAAAACAGCTATGAGGGTTGAGGAGCCTATGGAAAAAAGTTCTTCACCTTTTGGAGATGGGAAAATGACTTAAAAGTTCTATTTTAGAACTCTGTTCTGGATGACATCCCAACTCAAGCAAAATAATACATTTCTGGGCTCCTTACCTGAAAACTCCAAGGATGGATCCAGCCAGCATCAAGTACCTGGGTCAGGGACTCACACAGCCCTCCCCATCCCTGGGTCTGGCCTTCACTGAGTGGGCTTCAATCCTCCATAGACCCCTCTGCTGAAGTGACAAAGATGGGGTCCCACAGGCTCTGCCTTTATTCTCCCATCATCTTGTCCTTGTGGAAAGTAGGTGCCTTTTTCTCAGTGACTCCATCAAAATTCTCAAGGCGAAGTCAGGTGGCACCCACCTGTCCCTTCGCCAGTCACTGCACTGTCAACGTGGAGTGCACCCTGCCTGAGATGAGGCCTGAAGTTGCACATGAAGGGAGAAGAAAGATTACGTGGTGTGGGGAATATTCACAGTGGTTATCCTGTACGGTTCAGGCACTGGTCATCCGGAGTGAGTCTGTGGTTCTGGAGGGCCCTTGTCCTGGGACTTGCTTAATCAGGACACCTCAGGGATCTCAGTTGGGGCGGGAGAAACTTAGGGTGGAAGCTATTGACCAGCCACTGTGCAAGCATTTCAATATTTTACCAACCAGCATTGCTGTTATTGTGCATAACACCAAACCCCAGCCCTGGCACGGGGTAAACATGAGACTCCATCCTTTAGGCCAGAGAGAATCCAAGGACTCTCTCAGAAATCCCTTTGTATAATTTTATGTAATAAAAGTGCCTTGAACTTGCAAAACATTTATTTCTTTCTTTTAAAGTTCATTTACATATTCAGTGTGTTTTCTAAAGTACTCATAAAAGAAAGTGAACAGATACTGCTTGAGTGGAAGTAGCCAGCAGTGGTCTACTGAGTGTGTAGTAAAACATTTCTTTCAGTTCTCAGGTTCACGCAAATTTTGTATTCTAGTCCTTAATATGTATTTAGTCTGCACATTGAAATAGCATTTAAGTGTTCCTCTAGGAAAAACATGGTTTTATACTTTTCCAGGTTAATGGGAAAGACACTGTTATATTAAATCTACCCATTGGGGACAATTAAGCCAAATCAAAGCAAATTAACTATCACCCAACATAATAGTCAACGTCCAGGCAATTTCTCTTCTGTGTTTTGGTATCAAGTCTTTCAAGAGCTCCAAACTACATAATTATGTGGGTCCAGATGAGAAAAATATTTGTTATTGTACTGGCATACCTCAGAGAGATCACAGGTTCAGTTCCAGACCACTGAAATAAAGTGAATGTTGCAATAAAACAAGTCGCACAAAGTTCTTTGTTTCCCAGTGCATATAAAAGTTGTGTTTATACTGTAGTCTATTAAGTATGCAATAGCATTATATATAAAAAATTTACATACCTTAATTTAAAAATATTTTAATGCTAAAAAATGCTAACAATTATCTGAGCCGTCAGCAAATTGTAATCTTTTTGCTGCTGACGGGTCTTGCCTCAATGTTGATGGCTGCCGACTGAGCAGGGTGGTGGTCACTGAAGGTTGTGGCTGTGGCAGTTTCTTAAAACAAGATGACAATGAAGTTTTCTGCATCAGTGGTCTCTTCCTCTCACAAAAGATTTCTCTGTAGCATAAAAAGCTGTTGGATAGCATTTGACCCACAGTAGAACTTCTTTTAAAATTGGAGTAAATCCTTTCAAACTTTGTTTTGAACTAAGCCCATGTAATATTCTAAATCCTTTGTTGTTATTTCAACAATATTCACAGAATCTTCACTGGGAGTAGATTCCATCTCAAGAAACCAATTTCTTTGCTCATCCATAAGAAGCAACTTGTCCTCTGTTCAAGTTTCATGAGATTACAGCAATTCACTCACATCTTCAGGCTCCACTTCTAATTCTCTTGCTATTTCCACCATATCTGCAGTTCCTCCTTCCACTGAAGCCTTGAACCCCTCAAAGTCATCCATGGGGGTTGGAGTCAACTTCTTCCAAACTCCTGTTAATATTGACCTCTTCCCATAAATCACAAATGTTCTTAACAGTATCTAGAATGGTGAATTATTTCCCAAAGGTGTTCAGTTTACTTTGCCCAGATCTATCAGAGGAATCACTATCTCTGGCAGATACAGCCTCGTGTTTCTTAAATAATAAGACTGGAAAGTCAAAATGACTCCTTGATTCATGGGTTGCAGAATGGATGTTGTTAACAGGCATAAAAACAACATTAATCTCCTTGTAAGTCTCCATCAGAGCTCTTGGGTGACCAGGTGCCTTGTCAATGAGCAGTAATAATATTTTGAAAGAAATCTTTTTTTCCGAGGAGTAGTTTTCAAGAGTGGGCTTAAAATGTTCAGGAAACCATGCTATAAACAGATATGCTGTCATCCAGGCTTTGTTGTTCCATTTATAGAGCACAGACAGTAGATTTAGCATAATTCTTAAGGGGCCTAACACTTTCAGAATGGGAAATGAGCATTGGCTTCGACGTAAAGTCAACAGCTGCATTATCCCCTAAAAAGAGAGTCAGTCTGTCCTTTGAAGCTTTGAAGCCAGGCATTGACTTCTCCTCTCTAGCTATGAAAGCCCTAGATGGCATCTTCTTCCAGTAGAAGGCTGTTTCATCCACATACAAAATTTGTCATTTAGTATAGCCGCCTTCATCAATGATCTTAGCTGGATCTTTCAGATAACTTGCTGCAGCTTGTGCATCAGCACTTGCTTCTTCACCTTTCACTTTTATGTTATGGCGATGTCTTCTTTCCTTAAATTTTATAAACCAACCTCTGCCAGTTTCAAACTTTTCTTCTCTAGCTTCCTCACCTCTTTCAGCCTTCATAGAATTGACCAGACTTGGATCTTTGCTTCTGGGTTAGGCTTTGGTTTAAGGGAATGTTGTGGCTGGTTTGATCTGGTTTGACCACTAAAACTTTCCCTATATCAGCAATAAGGCTGCTTTGTTTTCTTATCATTTGTGAATTCACTGGAGTAGCACTTTTAATTTCCTTTAAGAACTTTTCCTTTGCATTCACAAGTTTGTTACCTGTTTGATGCAAAAGGCCTAGCTTTCAGCCTATCCCAGCTTTTGATATGCCTTCCTCAGTAAACTTAATCATTTCTAGCTTTTGGTTGGAAGTGAGAGATATGTGACTCTTCCTTCAGCACTTAGAGGACATTGTAAGGTTATTAATTGGCCTATATTCAATATTGTTTTGTTTCAGGGAATAGGGAGGCCTGAGGGGAGGAAGAGAGACAGGGGAACGGCCAGTCAGTGGAGCATTCAGAACATACACAACATTTATCTATTAAGTTTGCTGTCTCATATGGGCATGGTTCCCGGCACCCCAAAACAATTATAATAGTAACATTAAAGATCAGTAATCACAGATCACCATAACAGATGTAATAATAATGAAAAAGTTTGAAATATTGTAATAATTACCAAAATGTGACACAGAGCCACAAAGCGAGCACATGCTGTTGGAAAAATGGTGGCAATAGACTTGCTCAACACAGGGTTGCCACAAACCTTCAATTTGTAAAATACACAATATCTGCAAAGTGCAATAAGACAAAATGCAATAAAATGGGGTATGTGTGTATTGTAAACCTCATTAATAGGTTTGCGTTTCAAAACCCCGTCATTGTCTGTTTATATTACTGCAACAGAATACCTGAGATTGGATAATTTATAAAGAACAGAGATTTATTTCTCACAGTTCTGGAGGCTGGGCTGGCAAGTTCAATTGTTTGGTGAGGACTACATTCTCCAAAGGGGAAGACTGCCATGTCCTGTCATGGCTGAAGGTGGCAGGACAGGAGACAGAATGCTACAGGGAGGCCTCTTTTACACAGGCCTTATCCCATTACCCAGGCGGGAGTCCTGATGATCTAATTACCTCTTAAAGGCTCCACCTCTTAAAACTATCACGTTGGCAACACCTGAATTTTGGAGGGGACACATTCAAACCCTAGCAATCACTGGGTAGAGATGCCCCCAAACATTGTCCATATGTGGGTCAAGCACAACATTTTCCAGATCTGGCGGCCATTCTAAGTGCATTTGCAAAGGGGAGCTTGTTCCTGGTAGATTAAAAGGATCTCTATTCTGGTCAACCTCTGTTATCACCTTGAGCAATCCTCATCAAAGGCGTTTTTCAGTGAAGAAAGATGGTGAAGGGTAGAGGCCTTATTTTACAAGGAATGCTATAACTTTCATAACAAATTTACATGAACGATCTGGTTCATGCAGTCAGAACAACATGTCAGACTAGTTTGTGGGTATCAAGAAATCTCCAGTGGCCACTCCTATATAACACCTGTAGTCTGTTGCTGCCAGTAATGTGGGTTTAATCTACTCTCACTGAGGTGGCTTGTCCTGTTCACTCTGATGTGCTGTTGGTGCTAAGGCCACTGGCTTCCTTGAACTCTGAAGCACATTTTCTAATCTCTCACTGCACATTAATTTTTTGATTCTTTGGGCTTGCACATACTCAAAAACAAGCAAACAGACTGGCGTGGAAAAAGTATTTTGCTGATTGTGCAAGTATTTGACCAAGCCTTTTAAGGCAACATATCAGGAATGATTTTTATTCTCCAACGTTGTATGTGACAAATGACACATTTATTTCTCTAAACCAGTATTCAACTCCTCTGAGTGCCTAGTTTGCCAGGCTGGTGGGAGATGTGTCCTCAATCATTATTGAGGCTCCATGTCCTTTGGAGCTGTCAAAAGGTCCCAGAGTCTTATGTTTTCCACCTTGGAGAGCCCTTCTAGAATCACCTACTCTTTATAAGCCACTGTTCCCTTACCTTGTTCACCCCACCAAAAAGAATCCCTTTCATGTCATGGGGAAATTATTCTCCCCCTCACATCTGTCCTTTTTTCTTCTGGCATTCAGCTCTTTCCTTTTCCCCTCTGATCTCTTAGGGTTAGGATAATCACCCTCAACATTCCGTGTTTTGTTTTTTTTTGTTTTTTTTTTTCCTTGAGAACAAAAGCCACATGCTGCTTTCACCCGGCAACACATTTTACCCCTGAGGTAAAGGGCTAAAAACACCAGACTGCCCTCCTATAACAGAGTGGGGAAAACTGCAGAAAGAGTAAAATAACAAAATAAGAAAAAAGTATCCAATTATGAGTATAAAAATTCTAAACTGTTTCTCCCTCTGAATCTTCTGGCAAAATCAAACTCCTGAGGAACTATGTGATGTGTTTTATTTAACTTTTATATACTTAGTATTCCAAATTATTCTCCAGGATACATGTATTCTAGTCGAAGAAATAGGGACATATATTCTCATTTGAGTCTTCACAACCTTGTGAGTTGGTGGCCATTTCTCTTTTATAGATGACAAAACTAAGGCTCAAATAATTTGGGACTTACCTTTGGTTAGTGACTGATTCATTCAGCAAACCCTTTGAGTATCTCTGATGGGCCAGACCCATTCTAGGTGCTAGGGATACATTTGTGAACAAGAACAATCATGTCCCACCTCTCCTACTATAACTGGGAGGGTGGCAGGCAGGGGAAATGAAATAGTAGAAATAGTAAATTTAGAAAGAATTATGGCAATATAAACAGCTAAGATCTTGGAGTTCTTAGTATATGCCAATCCCAGATATAAGTGCTTAATATGCACTAATATCTAATCCCTACAAGGACCTTGTATAGTAGGGAATGTTATATTTGAGGAGGAAACCAAAGGAGACCCTGAGAGGCTAAGTAACTTATACACAATAAGCAACAAATTCAATCCCAGATTCCTATGGATAGCCGTGCTATACTATGCTCTGAAGAAAATAAAAGATCACAGGATGGGGTGTGGAGGATGGAGAGAAGCTTGTTCATAAGGATGTTGTTGTCATCTCTATGGAGTGACTTGAGAGTTGAGGCCAGAATGAATAGAAGCCAGTCATGTAGACATTTAGGAAGAGAGATGTTGTTATGCAAAAGCCCTGGGGCAGGATGGGATCAGTTGAGAAATTCTTGTCTATTGGGGCCCAAGTTCAGTGATCTTTCTACTTTATAAAGGTGTAATCACTAACCATGGGGCCTCTAGCAAGTAAAACACAAAGCCTTAGTTATAGGAGGATAGCTGTGGGGTCTAGAGGGTTTTAACCTGTTTGCCAAGCATTCAGGAGGCTTCAAGATTTTCATAACAGCCTTATTTTATTCTCAGTGCAGGCAGCCAGCTGAAGACTCCAGAGGTATCCAGAAGTTCATTTTCTTCCAGTAATTACTTGGATAAATATGGGCCAACTTTGATTTTTTGATTTTTTTCTAGCTCTTAGTTTTGTATCAAAATGATATTATTGCTATTGTCCTGATAAAGTTTTTTCCTTTCTGTTTTGTGAAGTTTGGGGAAAAGATTTTATACACCCCCCCCCACACACCCCCAGAGTTTATTCTGCTTAAAGTTGTCAGCAGCCACTTTTGTGAGAAGTCTTCTAAGTGTGCCAATAGTGTGACGACGTTCTCCTCTCTAAAGACTGGTGTTTGGCAAAGTACTATGTTTTTTAAAGCACAGGGACCAAAAAAACCCCCAAAATCCTACCTGGTTAGGTATTCCCAAAAGATATTTTGGTTCCAAGATTGAGCATTGATGTCAGTGAAAATTTTCTACCCCTTAGTTAAACAGAAATACCTATTTCTTAAATACACTAAATAATGAAGTATATTCTATTATTTCTTCATTCATTCAACAGCACGCAATGAGAAGTGTGTAATGTCTGTCTGAGCCCTATAGCCAGTTCTGCCTTCAACCAGCACGGTGACCATCCCTAACTGAACTTAAATCTCTAAATCTGTTTCCACATTTGTAAAATGAAGGGAGATATATATATTTGGCATGCATTCTGTTTCTCTGGAGAACCCTAATGCAGATTTTGGTATTAAGAGTGATTCTTAATTGGAATTTTAAACATGAATTTTCTGAATTGATTCTGGAGTTTCTGGAATTGGATCTCTAATCTGATTAGACTTAAAGATGCCAATGACTCTATTTTCAGTAGTAAAGAGAGCACCGATAGTCCATGGCCTGAAATTTTTAGAGACATACCAGATATTTGTATTTGATAGTCCTGATAAACTACTTAAAAGAAGAAAAGAGCTAGGTGACTCTCTATCATACTTTAGAATATTTTTGGAAAGTGAATGAATATAATAATTGGTTGCTACTAATGTCACTGGACAAAGTGGTGAAAGATAAAAATGAACTCAGGGATTTCAATTCCCAGCACAAGTGCTACATAAATGACCTGAGATCTTCTGTGCATGTCCTTAAGGAAACCCTTATCTCCTGTAGCCACAGGGCTGAAATTGCTTAAAATCTAATGCAGAACCGCATCCTGCAACTGGCAAAAGTTGAACTCCAGCCTAACAGGGTGTCTACTGTTAAAGCGAGAGCTTTGACTGGGAAAGAATGGGCTGTTCTAGGTTGAGATGGAGACATGTGGGAAGACGCTAATGAAGCTGGGGACATTGAGCCGCCCCTAAATTCTTTACCAGGGGAGGAAGTTTCCCCAACCCAGGCAGAAGTGGCCTCCCCACCCCCAGCAGAAGTGGCTTCCTCAACCCCAGCAGAAATGGTCCTCCTCCCAGTAGTATCAGCCTTTCTACCTCTGTCTGAGGGGCGTTAACCCTGTATTGCCTGAGAAAACTGCAGTGGTCTCCCTTGAACCATGCAAGACAATGCTGGTTCTCCTCAGGACCTGCCCTTCTTTGCTTCTAGACCTGTAACTGGACTCAAGTCCCAGCAGGCACATGCAAGTAAGATCAATGTGTGACCCACGAAGAGGTGCATTCCAGTGTTTTGTTACTTGGAGAATCCTGACTGATACACACACTAAGGGCTGACCCAGCCTAGAAGCAAAGCAGGTCTAAGGAGCCAGCTGGCGACCATCCCCCAAGTGCATGTTATTGCTTAATCCTCTGATTGTCCCATTCTGCTATCAAGGAATGACCATTCTAGGATCATTCTTCTGGGATGAACATGTGTCCCTATCAGACAAAACAAGCCCAAGAGAAGGACACCCAGAACACGGGAAAATATTTCCTTATATCTAGAGACTCTTAGTCTCTACGTCTTCTCAGATTTAAACAGCTCAGAAGCAGAAGCACAGACTTCTAATCATGCCATAGGAGAAAGAGAGAAGGGCTGGACATACTCAACTGGCTTGTCACTCCAACCTCATGAATGAAAATGCCTAAAAAGACTTTCCCCCAAGTAGGCCTACTTAGTATTTCTGCCAAAGCTCTGTACCCTAATGAATACAGCCTAATGAATAGCTTTGAAGTTCATCAGTCAGTGACAGTTGTCTTCCTTAGTGTAGAATACATGATGCAAGACAAGAATGGAAGACCTATGTGCTACCATAGGAAACAAGTGGGTCAAACTATGGGATTTCTAAGGCATCTTCTAGTTGACAATACGTGAATCTTAGTCTAAGAGTCTAAGGTCCTCAACACTTGAAGTGGGAACTCTGCTCTTTGCTCGGTGGTCAGTACAGGCCTCACTGTGTATTCATCTTCAGTTCCTTTAGTTTGTTTCAAGGCAGAGAGAAATTTATTTAAATTTGCTGGGACAAAATTGCAAATTAAAGGACCGAGACCTAATATCCTATACTTTTATCTAATATGAATCAATAGAAAGCTTTGTATCAGTCTCAGCATCTAGAATATATATGTGTGTGTATGTATATATCATAATATGCATATAATATATACATATATAAAAAATATATATGTATATTATACATAGGTATATCTACAGGCCATATATGTATATGTGGCCTATATATAGTCCATCTCTCCCCCATATATGTATATAAAAAATACACACATATACACATACTATTGTTCTGGAATTAGAGTTTTTAAAAGTCCAATACCTACTTCAAAATTAATAATAATAAGGCACCTACTGGAAGTTCTGGAACATTTTATTGATGCAAGCAATAAAATGGAAACGCAAATAAAGTTAACTTCAGGTTCATATATAGTTCATTTATTTTCCCTACCAACAAATTTCCAAAGTCATTGGAAATATTTTGATGAAAGCTTTCACTGTTCACAAATAATGTTTATATCTGAAAGTACATTTTTTCTAATAATACTAATATACATTTGGCACAGGTTGTTTTTTAAAATGTAGCAGAATGTAGCTTTTTATAAACTCATATGTAATCCTATTTTTTTTTTTCCACTTCAGTCTAGACTGAAATGCGGCAGATATGAACTTGGCCTGAAACACATCTGTGCTCAAGAAACCTAGAGTTTCCACAAGGACTATTTAACTAGCTCATGTAAGTTAAGGGCCTTTTATGGCTACTGGTGATTAGTTTAAGTCTCCCAGTCCAAAAATCTCATCTTTCCCTCAAGGGCACTCCAATCTGGTCCTGGTACTTCTTTTGTATTACTCTCATTGTCCACGTTACAACAGATCAACCAGCCATTGCTGGCTTTGCACGGGGAGGACCGAGCTCACGAGCCCAGGTGTGCAGGAACTTGTACAAGCTGGGAATGGCCCTCAGCTGACAGTCTTTGAGGAGATGGGGACCTCAGTTCTACGTTGCTGTAACCTGAATGAGCAAGAAAAGATTCTCCCCGAGAGCCTCCAGAATGGAACACAGCCCTGCCAACATCTTGGTTTTTAGTCTGGTAAGATTCATACCAACTTCTCACCTACAGATCTGTAAGATTTGTGTCGTTTTTAGCCACTAAGTTTGTGGTAGTTTGCTACAGCAACAAAGGAAAACCAATACATCCAGAGAAGGAAAAGTCAAAATACTTCCTTAATGATCTAGAAAGGAAACAATAGCAACGTGTGTGTTGAGATACCATGTTATGTGCCTTAATTCCTTCTTTTTTATCAGGGTTATGGGGAGTCATATGGAAGTTAGATTGAAGAATTCATGCATAAATGAGATTTTTGATGCTTAACTCCAGCCTCTGCTCTGAATTCCATAGACAAGACTGCACCGAGGTGATCACGAGGTGTGTTCTTTACTTCTATTCCTCTAGAGCTGGATAAACATTCATTTCCATCTCCTTAACCCTGCTGAGCCAAACCTAAGTAGTATTTCTTAAATAGTGTCAGCAGCAATTTTGCCCTTGGGAAATAATTCTTGGAAGCTATAGTTTGCTTTTAATAACATTTCCAGAGAATAGAAGACATCATCATTTAAATTTCACCGTTTTCAAGTAGACTTAAAGAGGTTAAAAACCCTAGTCCAAAAAATAACATTTCGAGGTAAAATTATAGCAAGGCCGTGAGTTATAAAGAAATGAAAGGTCCACTTCTTCATGCTGATTCAAAAGAAAAGCTTTCAGTGTTTTGTAGTTTGTTTTAAACTTAACAGAAAAGCCTCATCTGTTACTTCATACTGCAGGCTCTTATCTGATCACTGGTGCCGTTGACATCACTTTGTAGGCATTTTGGTTATTTCTGGAAACAGAAGCAGCAGGAAAAACTGTTAAGCCCTTAAGAGAATTAAGTCTTGAAATGGAAAATTCAGTCCAGTCCTAGTGACAAGCTTCCTCTCAAAGCTGTTTGAGGATGAAGCTCTCGCTTATAAATAAACAACTTGGAATCTTCTCCCACCTCTGACTTATTTTCCATGAGGGACTTCAACTGCTCTAGGTGGTTTAAAAAAACAAAAACAAAAACAAAACAAAACCCAACTGCTGGGATGCAGGTTGTCAGTTTGTTCCCTGGAGCTTCTGAATACTGACTGGCTGCTCTCCCCCGTGAGGGATGCTGATTGGCACAGGAAGAGCAAGGAAGGCGGGAGCATCGTGAACACTCCTTTCCTGCAATGTCGGGGCAAAGCGTGGCCAGGGTCTGGGACTCCTCATCAAGCTTGCCGAAGCCCGGTAACCAAAGACAGAGACTGGCCATTTCTTTGTGCTGTGACAGGATAGCACAGCAGAGAGTAAGAATTTTTTTTAACAAACATAGTACAAAAATAGAAAATCATAGAATCTGTAGGTATCTCAGAAGATTTTCAAGTCCAGCACAAATGCAAGGAAGGAAGCTGTTCAGACTGTTCCCCAAAGATGAGATTGAACTGCACCAGAACAGAGACTGACCACCTCTCACAGAAGCCTGGTCACCTGTCAGACAGCGGGATTTGTTAGAAATTGAGTCCTTATGTTGGCCTGAACCTGGATCTTTGTCATCCTCCCCTTGGTGGCTCTGCAGTCTGTGGCCGCAGAGAACGAGTTTTCTCCACTATACTCTGAAGAAAAAGAGCCTAAGTAAAAGGACTTTATATTAGAACATACCTAACCTGGGTTGCTATCAGTGTTAGAAGGAAAAAACAAATTTTGCAGTGAAAAAATCCTGGGTTCTAATCAGTCTTGCAGCTTATTATGTATTTGACTTTGGGTGTTTTTCTTAACCTTTCTTATTCTCAAGTTTCTTAATTAAGGATAATAAGAATCACCCTGAGACTGGAGTGAGGTAATAGTGTTGTGAAGCACCTAATTCAGCTCCTGAAATATGCTAAACATAAACACATATGATGGTTCTTATTTGTTACAATCTTTTGGCAAATATTTTTGAGTGTTTTTTAGGTTCTGGGCACTGGTAGAGGTGCTTGGTGTGTTGAGCTGAACCAAAACATGTCTAGTCCCTGTCGTCATGAGAAGAGAGGTAATGAGCACATACAAAGGTACATCTAAGCTAGATTTTAATAGCCCTCTAAAGAAAACACAGTAAAGCTCAGGGGATAGAGAGTGAAAAGGTGCTCTTTTCTTTGGGAGGTCAGGGGGAAGTGACATTTGAGGAGACACCTACATGAGCTGAGGTTTTGAGCCATGTGACTATCTGGAGAATAGTATTCCAGAAGGAGGGAAGGAACGCAAAGGGTAAAGGTCCTGAGGCAAGGGTGCTACTGGAAGTGTGTCAGGGGTAGCAAGGAGGCCACTGTGGATGGTGCAGGGAGCCTCAGGGGTGTGGCTGTTGTTGAGTGGAGAGAGCCAGGGGATAGATCCTGCAGGAAGCTTAAGGCTGTGGTAAGGATTTTGGGTGTTGTTCTTGATGTAGTAGGTGGTTCTCTGCCCAAATGTGACATCATACGACTAGTTGTCAACCCTGCCTATACACTGAAATTGCTTGGGGATTTTGTTTTGTTTTGTTATGTTTTAATACCATTGTTCAGCCTTATTTCTAGAGAGTTGGATTTAAATGGTCTGGGGTGAAGCTAAGCATCTGTGTGTTACAGAAGCACTCCCAGAGATTCTAGTGGGCGTCAAGGTGGAGAAGCACTGTGACAAATGGCATCAGTGGCTAATAGGATAAGAAACGTACGTGATGAGCCAGCGAGTTTGATTGTGTGCTGAGGTAAGTACAGCTCCAATGCTGTGTGAAAATCAGTGGGACCAGATATTCCCTAGTGACGAATGAGCCAAGAGAATGTTCTAGTCTTGGTCAAGAATCAGGAAAATCTTGACAAAGAAAAGGGATTTTCTCACTCCTTGGGCTGGTCTTGCAGATTTTTTGTTCTGAGCTGCTAGAAGGAAAAAGGTAAAGAAGACCGGAAAACCGGGACAGAATGGATACATGAAAATAGGCATCTAGAATTTTGTTTCTTAAAAGCATTTTAACTGCAAAGAACTTCCTTGTGCTGCACTCCGTAGTTGATGAAGGTAGTTAATTTGGGTTCCATGTTGGTCTTTAGTTGCTTAATAATGGTGGCTTCTGGCATCTTGCATACTTATGACAAAAAGTGTGTCAGTAAGACGTCATTTAGCCTTGTGCTTTAGCCAGTCTGCATTCTTTTAAGCATATGTTTCAACAGATAAAAATTATCTCATTAAATAAGTGTTGTGGTTGCTCATTGGTTCTCCATTATGGACAGTTTTGCTCTTCATGGGACATTTGGCAATTTCTGGAGAAATTTTTGGTTTTTACAGCTGGGGCAGGGATGCTCCTGTCACGTAGTGAGTGGAGATTAGAGATGGCCCAAAAATGTCAATATTGTCAAGGCTGAGAACCTGTTTAATGTCATTGTCCTCTAGCTTGAGAGAGAAGAAAATCCAATTCTATATTTTCTGCTACTTAGGTGTGTAATATTAGGCAAGAAGTTTGACTTTTCTTACCTTGGGGGTTGCAGGTGGGTTATCTGAAAATAAGGTCTTGAATTAGGTTCAATACAACTCCACAAAATACGGGTGCCTATATTGTGCCTGTCATGTACTAAGCTGAAACATAGGAAAGTTTATTCCCCTTTAGGAATGTAATTATCTGTGAGTGTACATAACTCGGCTATAGCCATGATAATACTGTACAATAAGCCACGTCAAATTTCACTGACTCAGATTATCGTTACATATTTTCACTGATGCATTTTCAGATTGACTGGGGTTCAGCTGATATGGCCTTGGTGTGTCCTCTAGCTAGGATCCAGAGATGCTCTATGTGACTTTCATCTTCTTGGACCACTGGCTCACCAAGGGCAGATCCTTTCATGGTGATGGCTGACAGTACAGGCAACAGATAGAAACAGTCAATACCTGTTAAGGCCTGAGCTCAAATCTGTGTCGCTGTCCCTTTCACCTATGTTCTTTTGACCAAAGCATGTCATGTGGTTAAGACCAGCATTACAAAGGTGGTGAAATGTAATCTGTCTCTTATGGGAAAATTTTAAAAATCACACAGCAAGGGGCATGAACATAAGGAGAGGTGAGAATCAGGAATAATGATGCTGTCTATACATAGAGACCTTCCAACTCTAATATGGAATAGTTTTAAGACTATATTCTTGTTTTTGCATATTTTAAGAGATTTATCATTTACTAAGTTTAATTCAATGGTGACTCTTCATTTAAAGTTTATTTAATGAAAAATATCCAATTTGACTTCCAAGATCTACCTAAACTTCCTTTGCAACCATTTCCATGGACAGGAAGACCTAGCCAGTCGTTGGTCCCCCTTTGTTCAGCTTGATGTATTTCTTCCATCACGGAGGCTTGCTACAAAAAGGGGTAGAACTTGATTGCTACAAAAGATGATTTATGATACTCTGGCAGTGGAATGAAAAAACCCAGATGGCCAGCATCCGCGGTACCATACAGTGTGTCCGCTGAGTGATGTGTCAGAAGTTCTTCCTCCTCAGTGGGTGATGGCTTTCTTCCAGCCACTGCTCCTTCAATTTGGGCACCAGTTAACCTTGTATGTTATAAATGATTCGTTAAAGTGCTTTGAAGAACCCGCTAATAACAATGACCATGGACTAGCAATAGGTGCTTTACAAACATCTGTGTGCCTAATGACAATCCTATCTCTAAGTAATCAGATGTAAGTTTAAAGTGTGTATGTGTGTAAATGTGTGTGTTCATAAATGCATAGAATAAATAGAAAGGGAACTCATGATTTAGGTAATGGGGGTTGTACCAGGGAGAAGCATTGAGTGGCTATCGGATAGCAGAGGGAAGGAAAATTTGTTTCACTGGATA
Source organism: Indri indri (assembly GCA_004363605.1). NCBI lineage: Eukaryota > Metazoa > Chordata > Mammalia > Primates > Indriidae > Indri > Indri indri. The sequence goes on from RJWJ010017399.1 coordinate 18,118, forward strand.
CTCTACTATATCTCACATATTTTGTATCACGAGCATATAATACCTATGAAAACTACTTCAATATGATGAAGGAGGGCACTAATATTCACATTTTGTAATTGGGAGAACTGAACTTTCCTATTCAAAGCCTCAAAGCTGTATTTCTAGAAAAATGGCAGAATTGGGATTTGAATGCAGGTCTCTGTAACTCTAAAAACTTATTTTTAAAAATCTTGCTGTAGAATTATTTCTCAAAGTTTTCTGGAGGTGGATAGCTGTGCATTCATTGGCCTTTACTGTTCAGCAGACAGGCATTTTCATCAATAATGTCTCCGTCAGCTTGGTCATTAAGCTTCCACTTGCCCGGGGTTCTGTTTGATGGACTCTACAAAGCCTGTTAAACAGTCTAGTTTATCTTGGTCTCCGGTCCGAGTGTGGATTCATCAAGGCATAAGAGTTACCACATTATATGAAGTCATCTTCTATGAGAAGCTGAGAAGTCTCATTTGCCAACTTTCATTTTTATCCTCTTTGCCTATTAAAACAACTAGTAATAACATTGTCTACCAATATTGATCAGTTGTGTCTTCTGGGAATGATAATTTCTTGAAGAGTTCTCCTTATCCCAGTCAACCTCTGGAGACTATTTTTCTGACAGCAGGAAATGAGCATTCAAGAACTCAAATCTAAAATGTTATTAAAAGGAAAAAGTTATCAAAAGTTCATGAACTTATTTTTGCACCAAACCTTCATATGATCCAGTTTTCCCAAGACCGCAGTAGGAGATGAGAATTGGTTGGGAAATAAACTAAGCTTGAGGAATGGATGGCAATTTATTCTCCTGAGAAAATTTTCACAGTTTTGGAGCAGACATTTATAAAGTCAGTTATCCTTCCTGACAGCTGCTGATCGATTTTGCAAGAGGAAATCCTCTCAACACTTGCAGCTCTCCTTTAGCCCCTTGTAGTTTTGGGGCATTCTGTTGTTGTTTTGTTTTAATCCATCTTTATGGAAAAGAGAGAACATGATCCCATGGAGAAATCCATCAATTGAGAATCATGGTGCCACTGGGATGCGAGTCCTCTCTCTTCCTCCAGGCTGCTGTGTGACTGTCATTAAGTAAGTCTCCCCTCTAAGAAGAGTTGGAGTGCATGTTCTCTAAGGTCTCTTCTGTCCCAAGCATGACAATGTTATGACTTTTCCCCCTAGGACTCAGGAACTAAAGAGCCTCAGTTTCTCACCCGAGGCAGTCCTAAACATAAACATCAAATCGTTCAAGTTTTTCTTTTGTGGAATTTTATTTCCCTGCTCTGTGTGTCTCCTCCCTTTTCCTGCTTCCTCCCAGGTGTCTATAACAAAGGCTCTTCATATCAGCCAGCTACCAGCTAGGGCAGGAGAGTGCAGCAAAAAGAACAACAGATTTGGAGTCAGTCGGGAGCTGGTTTTATTTTCTACTCTTTCATGAGCTGTATGATCTTGAAAGAGTTTCTCAACTTCATCAGCAGGATGACAGGGATGACCTAGATAATCTCTGTCATTTCTTGTAAGTTCTAAAATAACTATTCTAAGGCCTGCTAAAGTGCCAATGCATGATGTCGCCTTCTTTAAACCCTTTACCCAAAAGAGGTAATTTATAGAGTGTGTATTTTTCTCTCTTGATTTCAATTTGTATCGAATAATAAAGGAAGGAGACCCACCTCACAGTTCCATCATTGTGACATGTTAACTGTCTTTATTATTCCATTTGAACTTTTAGTTCTTGTCTGTAGGCGTGGATTCTGGTCTTAGTTGTGCTAAGAATTTGGTTCACTGCAACATGTAAAGGGAGAATAAATTTGTCTTTAAGGCTTCCTACCTGGCCTTGTCAAAGCCATGCGTAGGCATCTGGTTTGTTGTAAGGACAACCTATTTCTTGGGATAGGGTCAGCCCCTCCCTGGCTGTGCTACCTATAAGATCAGAGTAAAGATGGCTCATAGAAAAGCAGCTTTCAAAATGTTTTAATTGAGACCTCCATAAGAAATATACATAGCTGGAATGTTTTGCAAAACAATAATTATACTTGCTGTATGCAATACATTCTGATTTTTTATTCTGTTTCCTTACACACACACACACACACACACACACACACACACACACACACACATCTGACCTACTAAACTGATTTCACAGCCCTCTAAGGGTCTTGACCTGCCGTTTTGAAAAACAGTCACAGCGAATTTTACCGTTTAGTCAGAATGCCCTAGGGACCCAAAACCATCTTGGTTCAGTTTTCAGCAAAGAAGTAAATAGAGCCATTAAATGGTACATACTGGATTGAGTGTGGTACAATGAAGAACTTCTCAAATAGTGGCATTGTATCGTCCTCATACACAGGTAAGTGGTATCAAACCCCTGGAGAATCTTGTTAGTGTTGTCATTCTGCTCTACTATATGTTTTCTTATTTTTTCTTACTGAAAGAATTTTGCATCATGTAACTTTGCCATCCTGGAAGAGCTCCATTGCTTAAGTGGCTTGAGGCACCCTGGGCATACTGCCGCATGTCCCTCTTTTATAGTAACCCCAGGTGAAGACACAGGTAACATTGACCCAGAAGGGAAAAGGACTAAAGCTCTGACAAACAAACTGGAGGGCTGTTAGACAAGTCATTTAACCTCTTTGTGGGTCAGTACTCCATGATAAAACAAAGTAGGTGGAATGAGGTCTTCCACTGCAGGCTTTTGCCATACATGCTTGTCCACTTGAAGCTTTCAATCAGCTTCTAGCAATCACACATCTCTGGAGAGCTCTCTTAAGCCAGAGTCCTCACCATGGTGGTACACGGGAATTATATCGGTGCCACTGACACTGAATGCTCAAAGAGAAAAGAAGGTTCCCAGGATGGATTGATATTTCCAAAAATGAGATAGAGAATTGAGGATAAGTATATTGATCCCCAAACCACAGAAGCACAGTGATTTGTGGTAAGTTTGAGACTCAAAATAGTTTGGACTCCTTGATTTTTCACAGCATTTTCTGCATATCCTAAGTATTAGCAATTACCCATATCCTGTTGGCAAATACAACTTTGATGGCCCTGGATTTTGGAATTACCTTATTAGAAAACTTAATTTTTTGAAAGATATGCCCACTTCAGATCTTATTTTTCAATACCAGAATGTTTTTCAGAAACTTCTTCCGTTTTATTGTAAGAAGGAAAGCTACAAAACACAAAAAAATTAGGCATCAGAATTATATGAGAAGAGAATCTACCAGTATTAATCTAATGTCATGCTGCTATTTAACATGAGTAATGATAAAGGCATATTTTCAGTTGGTAACAGTGCCAGAGCCAGGCCTTAAACTCAGATCCTGCTGGCTCCACAGCTGACTGCCCGCACAACCATAGGAAAAGCAGAGAACTACTCCAAGCTTCCTTTTCTCAAGTGTAAAATGGAAATAATAACACAATGCAACCTTGACGGAGTAATTGCTGAGATTAAATAAGATAAAGTCTTAATCACTTAGCATAGTATTTGACCTGCGAAGTATTTTAAGCAAATGTTAATTGTATTATTACATAATTACGAGGAAGGGAACTAATAGTTTTTAATCATAAAATTAATTTGTACTCTTCAAAAATTCAAAAACATGAATAAAAATTTTAAATATAAGGAGTTAGGTAAGTCACATTCAGGAATATTTGGCATATAAAATATTTGCATATGTAATATACATATGTAAACTTGCAAATATATGTGTATATATGTATAGTTTAAAAAAGTTTATACATCGTTCTGTTAAATACTTTCTTGCTTTAATTAAAAGATGCATACATACATTTTTTAATATCAGCACCAAAAATTTACTTTATTCTGTACAACAGTTTCTCAGTATTCCATTTTATAAGTATATTGTCATTTTGAATCTCTTATTGATGAATGTATAGATTGTTGCTATGTTCATGCTATTATAAAATATTTTGGTAAATAATTTTAATCTATAGATCCTTTCTACTTGTGTAAATTATTTTATCAGATGGATTTATAGAAGAGAAATTTATAGATCAGATTATGCTCATATTAAAAAAAAAGTTAGCACATTCACCAAATTGTTTTCTAAACATGTACTTATCAACACTTAAGGGGGGAGAACCCTATTTTCCAAACTCCAAACAGCCTTTAAACTTTTTCCAATCAACTAAATGACTATTAGTTTCTTACATACAAATTTGCATATCTTGCTCAACAATAAAAGAAAAGTAACCCAATTAAAAAGTAGGAAATGAGGATCCTGGGAAGATGGCAGAGTCGGAAGCACCAGGAAACTGTGATACTTGTTTGACACACGTAGATATACATCAAAACTTATCAAATTGCACTTGAAATATGTATAATTTACTGTATTAATTAACCTCAGCAAAATTGTTCAAATGCAATAAATGCTTTCACATTAGCAATACAAGTTATTAAATATCTAGGAGCAAATGTAACAATAAATGTACAATGCAAAAATTATAGTTTTCTTAAAGAGCATAGAAAAATCTGAATTAATTAAAAAATATGGCATATCTCTTCATATATAGGTTCAGTTTTTTTGAAATTTAAATTTTTCTCTGAATTTATTTGAAGCAATTACATTTAAACTTCTTTGTTTTTTTCCTGTGGTGTTGGAGAACTTGACAAATTGATTTGAAACTTCATCTGAAAAGGGAATTTAAAATTCTATACAAGAAAGTCTTGAAAGAGAAAAATAATAATGAGGGACATGCCTTCTCAGTTATTAAAACATATTTTCACTCTACAATAATCAAAACAGTCTGGTACAAAAATAGGAATTAAAGAGAGACCTATATAAAAGAATTCAGTATGCCACAATAAGTTGACTTTTTAAAATAAATAGCTTTGTCTTTGGAGTGCTTAGCTGCAGGGTATGGAAATGCGAGTTTGGAGTTCAGGCTTTAGTTTTCACCTCTCAACTTTCATTACTGTTTGAGATTTTTACAGTAAATGTGGATTACTTTTTAATATATAAATACATACGTACACATATGTTTACGTATTAGCAGATGTTCAAAGGAGTAATGTGAATCCATATACACCGCCATGGGAGGATTTTTGAGGTATGTTGTTGAGCAACAGAAATAAATCACGGAATTGTTAGTATAATGTGATCCAGTTTATAACATATGAAATTATATATGCACACATATGTGTATGTGTAGTATTGTAATTAAATGTATTTAAACACATATAGAGACTTTAGGAGATGTGTTCAGAATTCCTTTAGGGAGGGTGACAAAAACTACTATTTTGTTGAATTATTTGCAGTTTTTGCAATGCATATATTTTACTTTTGTAACTTAAAACTTTGAATTAAAAAATAATCAGTAGGAAAAGTGGATGTTGGGATAAATTGACTTGCGTTTAGAAAAGGATATTTGATTAATACATCATTCCACATTAGAAAAATAAATTCCTTTTGGAGTAATATTGAGTACTTAATGCTGTGTCAGGTACTATGCTAGAATTTTTCTATATATTCTCATTTAGTTCTCACAACCAAGAGAATGTGCAGGTTGGTGCATTGCGTTTTATAAGAGTAATTCTAAGATACGTTACGTACATGGCAGATCTAGGATTTTCGTACACATGCGTCTTTCTCTTCCTCCTCTTCTACTTAGGTGTTGGCTTACATTTCCCTTAAGCATGCCAGAAAAGTGTAAAGTAGTTTTGGATGAAACATAATAGATCCTGCTGCTTTTTAAAAAAAATTGACCTAGAAAAAATTCTTAAACTTTGTTAGAAAAGATAAGAGTAAGAAAAATAAAGCTCATATTCTTTATCCTCATATTGTCATTTCACTGTTACAGTGCAATGGTATTTCAAATAGTCTGGGATTCAGTGACAGAAGATTCTGATTACCATAATCTCTAAGCGGTAGATCTAAATTTGACTCTGACATTGAAGCCTTCAATCATGGTGTTATGACATGAAATCAGGATGCAGTATCATGCAGTATTCTGTAAATAACCCTGTAATTACATTTTGTAGGCTCTTCTAAACTACAACTGTTTTTCCATGCGCTGACTTGTACTAGCCAGCATACTTAATCTATTTCCTTTTTTATTATAAAAGTACTATATGCCCATTGTTAAATGTTTTAATAAATATGATTAACATCAAACTTCCAAAGTATAGGGACCTTACTTGTTAATGTCTAGCTCCCCTTAGTTAAACATTTAGGATGGCAGGAGCCATACCTATTTGTTTATATCCACAGCTGGGTTTGTAGTAGTTCAATAAATATTTAAGTGAATAAAGTGACATCTTTTGCTTCATTTCCTACTCTGCAAATATACCAATGGTAACATAGTCTATAAGAAATAATTTAATCACATTTATTGTAATATCTTCATTATCTCTAAGAGATTATTTAACCCTCCTGTGAAACAGTTAAACCGAAAAACAAATCTTTCTTACCTTGCTCACTTATTGCATAGTTAATGCTTTTCCCATTAAACACTTTTGAGAACTGTATATCCAATTAAGAGATTAGAAGGATATAATAAAAGCAGAACCATGAATCAGAAGACACGATCATCTCTGTGTACCCTGCCAACTACCAGTGTGACCTTGATGGTAACTTGCATAAGGGCAGGTGCTCTAGTTGATTCACAATCGAGCCAACACTTGCTTATCAAATTGGCAATTGTTTATTCATCTTAAAGAGAAAACTAAAAACCAATTTTACCTATATTTCTAACCTAAAAGTAGGCATAGTTCTTAATGCCATTCTCAGATCACCAAAGATGCAATAATCAATGAGGTGACCAATGAGTGAAAGTCCTTTGAAAAGGGCTGGGGCTTTGTAAGAACCAATCTAAGCAGCTTGAGCCCTTTTCTCGCTCCCTGGCCCCAGAGTCAAAGCAGCAGGCATTTCCACAGAGTCCTTAGAGCTGTACTCCAGAAGGAGAGAGAATCCCTCTGTAGGTGCCACATTTTGCCTTCCATTTGGAGCCCCCTAAACAGATTTTGTGACCTGGTTTCTTTCATGATGTCTATGTCACCTCTCCTTGGGCCTTTGGATTAATAATGCATTTGCTCAGTTCTCCTGGCTTCTTTATAAATTTATTTTCTGTTCCTCTCCCCACCCTGTTCAACGATTTTCTCTGACAACATCCTGTCTCTCACTCTCTTCCTTAAGACTGTCCTTCCTTACACATGCACCCAGGCCAGGTGCCCACACGGTATAATAAATCGTCATTAAACTGGGTTCTGCACCAAACCTCTCAGGTATTGTGTTTCAAACCCATGTCAGTGAGGAGATGTTCCATGGAGGATGACATAAAAAATAGCATTAATTCTGCTGGACCTCATTTAAGTCCTGGGGCCAGCAATTCTAGCTGTTAAACCAGTGCACATGGCAACTCATGGGGCACCGTGGTATTTATGCCAATCATAAAAATCTCATTGACCTGCAGCTAGAGCATCCAGGCATAGGACTCGAAATACTTACCTCTGAATGCTTTCTGGACTCCACTTTTTCTGGCATTGTGACATCTCTTCCTCTAAAAAATCACACAAGTCTTGAAATAAGGAGATGTTGAAGATTTTACTTTTTACCTTATGTAGTGCAGTGCCTTTATTTAATTTTAAGGTTAAAAAATGAAATAATTCAGCTTTGCAGGGCAGCAACTTTATTAAAATCTTTACTCAAAATTATTCTACAAATTCCAATTCTGTGTGCCACAGTGACTTAAAAGCATTCCTTGAAGTGCTTTTGCTTTTTTTTTTTAATGAATGCCTTGCCTGAGCCTTCATTTTATCATCTGCGAAATGAAGATACAGATGACAGCTAACATTTATAGAGGGTTTGCTATGCCATGTTCTTGCTCAGCAATTTATAACAAAAGTAGTTCTAGCCAAACTAGAAGGTCTTTTCACATGAGGTCATTGCTGCCCCTGCTGGCTCTAAAGGGACAGGGAGAACATTGGCTGGGGTTCAGTATTTTGCTTACCTGTTTAACAATACATCAGGTCTCCTGACTTTCAGAATAAAGATGTATAGTCTTTGAGTAGCAAAGGTTGACTCTGAGAGAAACAAGGGCAATGAGGAGAATTAGGGAAAGCAGTGGTTATATCCCACTTAATATTGTATTGGGTAGATTTATTCTCTTCCCTCATCTTTGTTCAAAAGCAGATTGCCACTTCCTCCATGTCCTTCAAATACGTGTCCTGGTATAACAGTAAACACCATTTGAAAGGACCATACAACACAGATATTTTCTTGCAGCACCGGTATCGATGGGGTGCAAGCACATGACTCTCATATTTATTGCAGTTATCTTGTTTGATCTGAACCAGAAGCTAAAACTGACCAGACCTATTTGTTGCCTTTTTTATTTTTGAACACATATGAGCCTTTATTTATTTTTTATTAAAGATGGAAATCTCTCCTTGAAGTAAATCAAATGCAGTATTAACCTTGTAATCCTGGGCTTTGAAAGTTTTCTCAGGGCTTTGAAGTCGAAGTGCAAATCCGCACACTGACTATATCCATATCTACCCCAGAAAGCTATTTCCTGTAGAAAGTAGCATCACACATGTAAGCAAGAGAATGAGGATCACAATACAAATGCAGTAGGGTTAACTCAAGGGATACAGATTTCTTAAGTTGCTGTCATTGTATCTCAGTTAATAATAGTTCATAATGAAATACATTGATTTATACATAGCCCTTCAATAATAATTATAATTATTAATAGTCTGTTATAATTATTAATGTTCCACAATATTTCTAGATATCTACAAAGGCATGGTAGTGAGTTAAATAGTGTCTCCCCAAAATTCATGTCATCCAGAACCTCAGAATGTGACCTTATTGGGGGAGAGGGGTTTTGCAGATGTAGTTAATGAGGTCATAACTGGATTAGAGTGGGCCCTAAATCCAATGACTGGGCATATTTATAAAAGGAGGAGAGGACACACAGAGATTGCGGAGATTGGAGAGATACAAAAAGTCAAGGAATGCCAAGTATTGCTGGGAGCTACCAGAAGCTAGGCAGAGGTAAGGATAAATGCTTCCCTAAAGCCTTTAGCGGGAGCATGGCCCTACCAATGCCTTGACTGGGGACTTTTAACCACCAGAAACTAGGAGACAATACATCTTATTGTCTAACGATAATTTGTTATGGCATCCCTAGGAAACTAACATAGGTGTCAACTTGAGAGTCGGCACTGAATTTGAACTTGGCTTGCCCAATTATGAACTGGAGTCCTTGGGCAAGTCACACTCCCTCTCAAAACTTACTGCCTCATCTATAAAATGGAGATAATGGTATTACCTCAAGGTTGCTGTAAAGAGTAAGTGAAGTGATACATGAAACGCTCTTAGTAAAATGCTAGGCATGAAGCCAGTACTCGATATAGCAGCAGCAGCAGCAGCAGTTACTGTTATTGGTCAGTGTGACAATGCTGGCGTCAAAAGTCCAGATCTTGTAATCAAATCATCTTAGAGAAAGAAATGAGTCTTACACCTCCCCTATAAACCTTAAAACCTTTTACCTGAGTGATACAGAAAACAAAAAGTGAAAGCCGACCTTTGTCACCCTGACAGTTGTTTATAATCTAAACCACCTGCCATAGTCTGTCTCAAACACTGGATTCACACTTGCTTTCTGAGCCCTGCTCTATGTCCTCGATATGCACCCTTGATCTTAAGATCTTCAGTTGTCTCTGATCTTTGACATAATTACTATGGTTGTGACCTTTACCTGCCCAACTTTACTATCATGAGATACTTCCTTTGGTAGCCCTGTTTCTATGCACCTTCCTCTCTGCGGCGTCATACCAACAGCTCGTGATGAAGTCCAGAAAGGCAATTAGAGTGTGATTATCTGCAGGCTCAGGCAATGGAAAAGTAGACAGCAGCTCAAGGAGGCAGCAGCTGTGGAAACAGGCTGCAGGGAAAGTGATTGCAGGTTTCTTTTTGATAATCTGTAACTAGTAGGCAGTTGTTATAAAGTGTTCCTCCCTTGGTAAACTGAAGACCAAGTGGAAAGAATAATGGATAAATGTGTTATTGTTGACATATTGAAATGTCACTTCATAACATAATGCAATTTGTAGAATCTTAGAACTTGGATGGACTCTAGAAATCATATAGCCCAGAAATTCTTAACTTATCACAGTTAGGAATCCTTTCTATATGATAATGTCCACACTATATGCACAGAAAATCAAACTTGCAGTTTTCCATAGATTCCCTGAACTGGGAGACCAGACATCACATAAAGAATGCCTGACTACACATTGGGAGGCCAAGGCAGGAGGACTGATTGTAGCCAGGACTTCGAGACCAGCCTGTCATGGCAAGATCTCATCCTTACAAAAAAATGTAAAAATTAGCCAGATGCAGTGGTACATGCCTATAGTCCCAGCTACTTGGGAGGCTGAGGCAGAAGGATCACTTGAGCCCCAGGAGTTGGAGGTTATAGTGAACTATGATCACATCACTGTATTCTAGCCTGGGCAATAGAGCTAGACTCTGTCTCTTAAAACACAAAACAAAAAACCCTTACTAAACCCAAATATTAGAAATATTAGTGCATTTAAATGAGGTAATAGAAGCCTAGGCAGGATAAATGACCTGTCCAAGATGGCATGGAGTGTAAGTAACAGTGCCAAGACTAGAATCTGAATCTCCTAAATGCTGACTCTGCAGAACATTGATAGAAGGGAGAAAAAATGGTCTTGATAGTAGTCAAGAGATTAGCCTGAATGACCCAGAGAAGCAATTTGGAGTGGTAAGGGGAGAGAGTTTAAGTCTTTAGTTTTTAAGTGGACAGTGATGGGTTTTAAGTCTTTAGTTTTTAAGTGGACAGTGATGGGTTAAAAAAAAAAAATTGCCCTGGTAGTTGTTGAAGGACTGCTTATATAGTTCTTGTAAACCAGTAGAGACCACCAGTTAGAGCATCCAAGCATACCTACAACTGAAATATTCCATTTGAATCCCTGTGCAGTCTGAGGCATAAGAATTTAGTTTGCTGGGAGAAAGGCATATTATGAAAATAGAAATTGTTCCTCATTTTGATTTTCTCATTAACTTCCTGAGTATCTTTAAGCAAATCATTTAGCCAAGTCATCTATGAAACAAGAGGGGTTTTACTGGGGCGGGGGAAAGCTTAAGGTGCCTTCTAGCTTGAAAACATAATGACCCAATGATTTGCTTACTGTCATTTAAAGAGATCTGAAATATGAAGCCTTGCTTATATTTTCCCATTGACGCGTTTGAGGGCTGTTCCATCAGGGAGACACTAGTTTCTGCAGCAAGTGCAATGCCAGCTGGGCTGCATTTCTCCCATTGCTGGAGCCAGCTCTCCGGAACTGCGAGTGCCATCACATTGCTTGATTCTGACTGTTCATAATACACAGCAAGATAGTTCCAACAGTTTCATCTTGAGGGTGTGGCATTTGGTGTCCCATGAGGATGTGTAAAAGGATTCCTGAAATATTAGACCATCTAGATGGGAAGAGTTAATAGTTCAGTCCTTACCTAATAAAACTGAAAAAGAACATCAAGATGATCTATAGTCATTTTGCTCCAAGGTACAAATGTCGTGTTAGAATCAAATCCATTATTGTGACAAATTTCATCAGTTTCTCATGGGGGAACCTCTGTTAGGTGAGTTTGGACCCAGACAGTGACTTTTACAGAGAGCCAAAAAAGGAGTTGTTGGTTCATTTGATGTTAATGAAACGTCTATTCTGTAAGATACTATGCAGAAAGGAAACCCTTATTACCTGAATTCTCCCACTATAGATTTTCTCATGATGGCCTGGCAGAAAAACAATGACATAAGGGAGGACTTTGTCATATTTATTTATTTTTTTAAAAAAATTTTAATATTTTGGGTACATAATAGTTGTATATCTTCATAGGGTACATGTGATGTGTTGTTCATACAGGCATACAATGTGAATTAATCAAATCAGGGTAATTGGAGTGTCCACCACCTCAGGCATTTATCATTTCTTTATGTTAGGAACATTCTAGTTCCACTCTTTTAGTTACTTTAAAGTATGCCTTAACTTATTGTTGATTATAGTCACTTTATTGTGCTATCAGATATTGTTCATTCTATCTAAATAACTATATTTTTGCACCTGGTCACCAACCCCACTTTATCCGCCCCCCTGCCACTTCCACTACCTTTCTCAGCTTCTGGTAACCATCATTCTACTCTCTGTCTCCATTAGACCAATTGTTTTTTATATTTAGCTCCAACATACGGTGAGAACATGTGATATTTATCTTTTCATGCTTGGCTTATTTCACGTAACATAATGCTCTTTAGTTCCATCTATGTTGTTGCAGATGGCAAGATTTCATTCTTTTTTGTGGCTATGTGCTATTACATTGTGTATATGTACCACAGTTTCTTTATCCATTTATCTGTTGATGGGCACTTAGGTTGATTCCAAATCTTGGCAATGACACATAGTGCTGCAATAAACATGGGAGTGCAGTTATCTTTTTGATGTACTGATTGCCCCTCCTTTGGATATATACCCAGCAGTAGGATTGCTGGGTCATATGGTGGTTGTCTTTTCAATTCTTTGAGGAGCCTCCATACTGTTTTCCATAGTGGTTGCACTAATTTACATTTCCACCAACAGTATACCAGGGTTCCCCTTTCTCCACATCCTTGCCAGCATTCGTTATTGCCTGTCTTTTTGACAAGAGCCATTTTAACTGGGGTGAGATGATATGTCATTGTACTTTTGATCTTCATTTCTCTAATGACTAATGATCATTTTTTTTTCATATATCTGTTGGACATTTGCATGTCTTTTGAGAAATGTCTATTCAGATCTTTTGCCCATTTTTAACCAAATTATTTGATTTCTTCTTCTTGAGTTATTGGAGCTTCTTACATATTCTAGTTGTTAATCCCTTGTCAGATGGGTAGTTTGCAAGTATTTTCTCCCATTCTGTGGGATGTCTCTTCCCTTTGTTGATTATTTCCTTTGCTGTGTAGAAGGTTTTTATCTTGATATAGTCCCATTTGTCCAATTTTGCTTTGATTACCTATGCTTTGGGGATATTATTCAAGAATTCTTTGCCTAGACCATTGTTCTAAAGTGTTTATCCAATGTTTTCTTTTAGCAGTTTCATTTCTGGCTTTATGTTTGAGTCTTGAATCCATTTTGATAAGATTTTTGCATATGGTGAGAGATAAGGGTCTAGTTCATTCTTCTGCATATGGATATCCAGTTTTCCCAGCACCATTTATTGAAGAGACCATCCTTTGCCCATGGTGTGTTCTTGGTACCTTTGTTGAATATAAGTTCACTATAAATGTATGGATTTATTTCTGGGTTCTCTATTCTGTTCCATTGGTCTATGTGTCTGTTTTTTTGCTAGCACCATGCTGTTTTGATTACTACAGCTCTGTAGTATAATGTAAAGTCAGGTAATGTAATTCCTCCAGTTTTGTTCTTTTTTGTTCGGTATAGCTTTGGCAATCCTGGGTCTTTTGTGGTTCCAAATGAATTTTAGGATTCTTTTTTCTATTTCTGTGAAGAATGCATTGGTATTTTGATGGGGATTACATTGAATCTGTAAATAGTATGGACATTTTAAATATTGATTCTTCTAGTCCATGAGCATGGAATATCTTTTCAGTTTTTTTCGTGTGTGTCCTCTTCAATTTCTTTTGTGAATGTTTTACAGTTTTCATTGTAGAATTCTTTTACTTATTTGGTTAAGTTTATTCCTAGGTATTTTATTTTATTTGTAGCTATTGTAAATGGGATTACTTTCTTGATTTCTTTTTCAGATTGTCTACTGCTGGCATTTAGAAATGCTACTGATTTTTGCAACTTTACTGAATTTGTCTATCAGTTCTAATAGTTTTTTTTTTTTTTTGCAGAGTCTTTAGGTTTCTCTAGATATGAGATCATATCACTTGCAAACAAGGATAATTTGACTGCTTCCTTTCCAATTTGAGTGCCCTTCCTTTGTCTTGTCTAAATTGCTCTAGCTAGAACTTCCAGTACTATGTTGAATAACAACGGTGAAAGTAGGCATCTTTGTCTTGTTCCAGATCTTAGAGGAAAGGTTTTCAGTTTTTCCCCATTCAATATGTCCTTGAGAATGATCCATGAGCTGAGGAGAGGAATGTGTATTTTGTAGCTGTTGGATGAAATGTTCTGTAAATATCTATTAGGTCAATTTGGTCTATAGTGCAGGTTAAGTTCAATGTTTCCTTGTTGATTTTCTGTCTGGATGATCTTTCCAGTGTTGAAAATGGAGTGCTGAAGTCTCCAGCAATTATTGTATTGGGTCTCTCTCTTTAGCTCTGATAATTGCTTTATTTATCTGAGTCTTCCAGTGTTGGGTAAATATATATTTAGAATTGTTACATACTGTTGCTGAATTGATAATGACTTTGTCTCTTTTTATAGTTTTTGTCTTGATATCTATTTTATCTGATAGGATACCTACTGCTGCTTTTTTTATTTTTCATTTGCATGGAATCTTTTTCTATCCCTTGATTTTCAGTTTGTGTGTTTCTTTATAGGTGAAGTATGTTTCTTACAAACAACACATGGTTGGCTATTGCTTTTTTTTAATTCAGCCGCTCTATGTCTTTTGATTGGAGAGGTCAGTCACATTCAATGTCATTATTGATAGGTAAGGACTTACTATGGCCCTGTTATTATTTTATTTCTGGTGGCTTTGTGGTCCTCCCTCCCTTCCTCCCTTCCTCCCTTCCTCCCTTCCTCCCTTCCTCCCTTCCTTCCTTCCTTCCTGTTTTCCTTTGTTAAAAGTGATTTTATCTGGTAGTGTGTTATAATTTCTTTTTATTTTTTGTGTATCTGTTGCAGTTTTTTGATTTGAGGTTACCATGAGGCTTGCAAAATACCTTTTATAACCAATTATTTTAAACAGCTCTGCCTACAAACAGAAAAGCAATCAAATAAACAAGTGAAGAGAAATCTAACAGAAATTCCACCCTTTAATTCCATCCCCACCCTGCTTTTTAACTTTTTGTTTCCATCCATATCGTTTTATACTATATCTTTTAAAAAGTTCCTATAGTTATCTTTGATAGGTTTGTCTTTTTGTCTTCCTACTCATGATATATGTCATTTATTTTCATATAAATGAAAATGTGGAGAAGCAGCTCCTAATACCATCTTCCAGTATTTGAGAGAGTGATGGAGAAAAAGATGTTTTATTTTAGATTGAAGATAGCATGAGGCAG
>RJWJ010017400.1:0-33079 GCA_004363605.1 Indri indri
GGTGCAATGTAAGGGATCATTAGGAACAAGGGTCACAGTGAGAAAGACAGTGGTATGAGACCTTTAAAAATTAGATAAGGTTCTCCGGGAAATTTATAAGTCACGGGAATCAATAATTCCTCTATAATAGAATAAATCATTGAAGTCCTAGCTATTGCCACAAAACACCTTAATAGCAAAGAGAAATAGCAAATTGTATGCCACAGAGATCACAAAAATGCATTTAAAACACTTCAATAATTAGTTTCCTATTAATTTATGGGAGTAGCCAAAGGATGGTCAAATGTTCTTTATTAAAGAAAAATGGTAATTACTAAAGGGTACTGTTAGAAAGAAATCTTCATGTTGAGCGTTCACTACACGAGTAGCATATAGTCATTACAATCCTAGTTCTGCTGCTAACAGCTTTTATCTGTTTTGGGGGAAATTTTTGAGCATGAAGTTTGAATGTGTTGAAGAGGTTTTTGGCAAACAGAAGGCTCACAGAGCACCTCAGATGGAATATTTTCCCCAATTTTGACAACATAGCACTGTGATTTCCATGCATAATCAATTAGAAAAAAAAGATGGTTGGAATATCAACACTACTCTGTTTTTCTTTAGCTGAATATGTATTTCAAGGAACGAGAGAGGGTTGAAACCACTCAAATTTTAAAGTATGTCTTCATTAGCAAACATTTCAGACAAATGTTGAAATATTTTGTCTTCACTAGCATTTCTCCATAAGGATTTACAATCTGGTGATAATTTCACTAAACATCTAAGATTACTTTGTTAATTTTGCATTAAGTTAAAAGAAAACTGATTTTAACAGCTACAATATGTGCTCAACACATAATCTGTGATAATGTCAAGAAGAGAAACTCAAATGTGAGTTACAGCAAAGTAGAGAGAGAGAAAGAAAAAACTTAACACCCTAAGATGAAAATCTTTTCAGCACAAACACCTTTGAGTACATCTTATCTGCACGTTAGTCATATATTAGCACTTGCGGTAGGCAGGGCTGGGAACTGATTAGCTTTGAGTGTAGTAGGAATCCTGAGTCACAGAAATGAGTTTTGTGAAATAGAAAAAAAAGAAAAATAAACTGGGTGAATAAAGCACAAGCCACCTAAGAACTGAGGTTAAACGAACTTCAGTCAATTTGCAAAATGAATGACCAAATTTAAGTCAAACAATTCAAGCTAGATATTGCTTAAATCGGTTAGTGATGGGGTTCTCAAGTAGAAAATAATGAGCAATTGTGTTTCATGCTTGCCCTTGAGCAGGATTCCAGAGATAGAGATGTGGCCCAAGCCAAGGCAAATGCAGGGGTCACTGACAAATGAGGCAGGTGAATAATTCCACCAGTGAATATCGCATTTTGCAGAGTCAGAGGAGAAGTAAAAAGAAGATGGGCTGCTTACTAATTCTACTGGTAGCAGCACTGGGAGAATAATTTTGCAAACTGTTGCAAGTTGGACAGTCCTAATTTTCTCACATCCCAAATAAAAAGAGTCGATGTCATCTAGGTAATCTCTAGCATTCTTTCTAGCTCTGAAAACTCAATTACCTTTTTAAATGAAGGAAACATTGGCAGAATCAAAAGAAGGGCCTGCAGTTTGTTCCAAACAGAAATAAAAAATAGCTTTGAATTTTTTCTTTCAGTAGAAAATTTAAAGCTTTGTCCAGTTACATTAAACATTATTTACACCTGTGGAAAATGCTGGATTTGGCATTGCTTCAATTCAAGAAGACGTAAGAGTGCTGATCTAAATCTACGACTTACAATAGTACATGGGATCACAGATCATTTCTAACTGCCACCATTCCCTGTAGTCTGTGGAAGCAGGTCATGTTTGTTACCGGGTGAAATTATTGGCATATGCTCTACTTTTAATTAATATAAAAAATTGTGACAAAGGTAGTTTATTGGCCACATATATTTTATATATGTTTCACACATATAAAAAAGTCATAATATATGATCACAGATTTGTTTTATCCAGGAAACAAATATCAATACACTTAGCAGAAAATGATAAGTTCACTTATACTTGAGCATAGTCTGAACAAAAAAGCAAGTCAGACATATAAGCCACTGTATCTTCAAATCAATTTGAACAGAGATTCACTACATTATATTGCTGGGAAATTTGTAGAGAAGCATTTATTTTAATTTTTTAACTATTTCTAAGCTAACCCCATCTGTTCCTTATTTAAGCACTTCCAACACTGAGCAGCTATCCCTCTAACGTTAATAACACACTATGCATTCAACAGTCGGGAATGGACTTGTGCTGACTCACTTCACGCTGACTCACTCAGAACTTCCAACCAGCCAGACCTCCCAGACCAAATAGCAGACTCCCTCTTTTCTATGACATTTTTCTCAGTATTGAAAGCCGTCATTTCTCCTCCTGGTCTGCTTGCCTCCAAGCTAAGTGTCTCATTATCCTTTAATAATTCCTTAAATATTTTGAAGACTTCTTTTCATACAAGTGTTTTTTTTCTAAATGCATCCCAGTCTATCTTTCTGCCAAATGTTATCAAGAATTGTTTGTACTCCTCGCTCACTGTAATAGTCGGGTTTCTCCAGAGAACCAGAACCAGTAGGAGATTATATCCAAGGAGAGCCAATATGTAGTTCCACTCTGAATGCAAAGGCCTGAGAACCAGGAAAGTCGATGCTAGTTGATTATTCTGAACGCCAGCAGGCTTGGAGACGAAAGGACAGTCAATGTCTCAGTCTGCGACCAAAGGCCTGATTAGATCAATGTCCCAGTTCAAACCATCAGACTTAAAGAGTTCTCGCTGACTCAACCTTTCTGTTCCGTTCAAGTCTTCAATTGACGGGTGAGGCCCATGCGCACCAGGGAGGGCAGTCTACTCCATGCGCCAGTTCACATGCTAGTCTCGTCCAGAAACACCCTCAGGGGCACACCCGGAATGACACCTGCCCAAACGTCTGGGCACCCGTAGCCCAGTCAAGTTGACACACAGACTGAATAAGCAAATTTACATAGCCTCAAATTTTATATAATTCAAATTTTTACGGATAAGTTTTAATGTCTAAAGTTATTAAATTCTATTTATTTGATTTTGGGAAAATATCAAATGGCTCAGTGCTAAGGCAATGCAGTGAAGAAAATCTAATTGTTATTAATACACTTAATGAAATTGTAAAAAACGTATATGAGATAAACTTGTGAAAGTCCAAAAATGGTTTGAACAATCTGGAAACAATGATTCATTATCAAACATTTGTGAGTTCTCTCTAAGTTTATTTATCAACTTAATATTATCTTAATAAACAAGAACTTTGTTTTTTTAAATAGAAGTAGAGAATAGTTACTAATGTTCACATGGAAAAATAAACAGGCAATAATAGCTAAGAAAAAATTTTTAAAAAGAAAACTAAAAGGACAGACTAGCCTGAAAAGAAACTAATACATTCTATGACACGTAACATTATTAAAATTATGTAGTCCTGGCACAGGAATATACATGATGGTCCATGGAATAGAATGGAAGTTCCGAAACAGACCCAAGTGCATATGAAAATTAGTGTGTTATGGTGATAACATCTCATCACTGAGGTAAAGTTGGACTGTTTTTAAAAATGGTACCGTGATAGCTGGATGATTATTTAGAAAAAGATAAAATTACATCTATCCCTCATTGCATATAGGAAAATAAGGTCCAAATGAAAATAAAAATCTAAATGTAGTAAATAAAATTGCAGAAGTACTAGAAGAAAACATGAGTGAATTCTTGTATAATGTGGGCATTTTAGCCTTTCCAGAGAGAAAGGCTAATTATGAGTCAAATCCAAATGCAATATAATAAATGATTAATAGATTGCATAAAATTTTTTAAAAATTACATTCGCATGGAAAAAATCAAGAGCAAACCCAAAGGTCAAATGACAAACTTGTAGAAAATTTTCAAAAAAAACATAATTGTAAAAAGACTAATGTTACTAATATAAAGAGAGCTCTTAGGAAATTGAGGAGAAAATTGTGAATTAAGAAATAGCTTTTCAAGCAAAGATCAGATTTAAGGTGGGGCTATAAGAATCTTGTAAAGACCTAAGGCAGCACTTTGTACACTATTTTACACTGACAAAAGTTTGTTTAGGGTCTTAGAGAATTGCTTCCAGATCCACTCCATTAAATAATACAGCTTTTAAGAGACCTAACAATGCTGTTCCACAGTCCACTCACAGAAAGCCAATAAAGAGAAGGGTTTATCTCAGAGAAATTTTGAGTGTACTTTTTGTCTGACCACATGGATAAGAAAGTGATATCTGTAATGCTTTAATTCCATAGTATTTTAAAGGAATCGTATCAGGTTATATTGAAAGGGATAGAAAATGTACAAAATGAAAAAATACCTTTGGATTCCCTCCAATTTTTTACTGGCAAGTAGCAGGCTGAGAAAGTAACTCAGTTGCCAACATGAGCTATTCCTCACTAACAAGAAAGGATGGCTAAATGAAGACTCAAAATTCCAGTGGGCAAAGCCAGGAGCTGAAGAAAACTGCTCTCAGTAAGGGCTTGTTCCTAACTGGATTTCAGAATTTCTGTGCACCAGCGACTGCTGTATGCCTCCTATTTCCCCGACTTCTGAACAAGTACGTAGTAGATTCCCTATGCCTGTCCCCCGACTGTGTGCTGGGTGTGGCCAGACAACTTCTCTCCTTACTTCACAAATCAAGAATATTCAAAAAACTGATGCATACGAGGAAACTTGTACAAGCCAAGACCTGATTTAAATGATGATATCTTAGACCTCAAGCCTGAGGCTGATAAACACTAAAAACTAAAACTGTTGTGTGTTGTTGGGAGGGAGAAATTGTGTTTCTCCTGGGGTAGTGACGTGAACTACTGTGGCTGGTAAGTAGATGCATTGTCCAAGGATGAGTGTAACAATATTATTCCTCCCATCCGAGATTTTCTTCCAGAAACTTCCTGTTCTGGCATCCAAGGAGGAGTATGATTCTCTTTTTCTTGAGTCTGGACAGGATTCAGACTCACTTGTAGGCAATAGCGTGTGGCAGAGCGATGCATGTGACTTTCAAGACTAGGTCATAAAAAGTGATGCAGCTTTGTTCTTGCGAGATGGAACATTCGATTTTGGATGACTGACCCACCATGGAAGAAGTCTCGCTGTCCTTAGAGTTCTACGCTTTGATGAAAACTCAAAGAGGCCACAGGTGGTCTGGCCAACAGCTGAGGCCAAGATCTCAGTCAACACCCAGAGTCATCCGCAAACTATGTGCATCAAGGAGCCTCCAGAGTGTCCCCGGCCAGTCACTGAGTCACTCCACTATTCAAGGTTTCCCAAGAGAGGACCCAGAAGTCATGGAAGATCTCTGCCATGCCCCATCCGAATTCTTGACTTATAGAAGCCATAAATGTATTAAAATGGAATGCTATGCCACTATGATCTGGGTATTTTTTCCACTCAGCGATAGCAGCTGACACAGTATGCTAACTTCCCGCAAGAGAGAAGGGCAATGGCCATAGAATAGAAAGCTATATAAAAACAGACAAGCCAAACCTTATTTCAAAAAAACACAATATCCACACTGAAAGGGGAAAAATGAGCTAACCCAAGTAACATACCTTGTCCAAAGACAAAAATAGAACTGAAAAGAAATATTGACCTCTAGTTAATAGGTGTCTCTTTCACAGTGCAAGATAACATTTCTGAACACTTTCTATGTTATTTCTGTAGAAGTAATCAAATGAGTAGCTATATTGGAATTATGGAGGCCAGATTTCTCGCTCTTGGAGAAACGAGTTACACATAGAGAAAAGGTGGAACTAGAATCAACTATTAGGTGTTCAATTGGAATTGAAAATATCAGAGTGAACTCATTTTTAACATATGCCTGGATATCTTACAGATGGTATATAACTGTCTGCCCTGTCTGCTAAGAAAGTCTAGAAGCAATGATAGCCTGGTAGCCACAGGCGTGGATAATGCTCCTCAACACTTGCTGCTCAAAAGGGACAAGGTCTTTGGAGAAATGGCTGATTAGAAGTCTAAGCAGAACCAGTGCAAGACGAGTCTGAAACACTTTGTGGATTGAAGTAGAGAGGCTATCAAAAATGATGGAGAATTATCCCACGGATACAGGAGTCAGTTTCAAGGGGTTCCTACTTGTCAAATCTGAGAGAATTGGGGCATCAAAGTAAATAGAATTTGAGTAAAATAATCTATGAGTCCATAGTGATATAAATAAATGACAAAATTCTTAAAACGGGAGGGAAGACAGTCCTTTCTTACTGTTAGAATGCCAACTGACACACACAAAGTGAGTGGTGGAGTCAGAAAATGACAGCTCAGCCATGTAGTAATTGTTTCAGGGGATATAAGAGAATCTAGGGGATGAATGTTTGATGAAGAGCAGGTTATTTACACAGTTTCAGACCAACATCCCCACAAATTTCTTATTGATTACAAAAGGAAAAATGATAACTTGAGAGTGAAGAAACCTGGCAAAAACCACCAAGAGATCAAATTTAGCATCACGAATAAAGGAACAAACTAAGGCCATGTGCCTACTGATAGCAGGCACCGGGAAAAGGACAGCATTACTTCTCTGGCATCCCTGACAAAGGTGGTTAACTTTGGTCTAATCATGACAGATTCTTAAACACATATTTAAAATAATCGGCCTATATCTTCAAAATAGCAAGGTCATAAAACACAACGAAAACCTCAAGAATGTTTTCAGGTTAAAAGACAATAAAAAGCCATTATGACTGAAATCAATGTGTAATCCTTGATTAGATCCCGAGCGAAGAACAAAATAGCCATAAATGTCACTAGTGGGACAATTGGATCACATAATAGCATTGCATAATATTGAATTTTCTAACTCATATACTCTCACTATGGTTCAGAAAGAAAATTTTCTTTGTCCTTAGGTAATATCGAATGAAATATTTAGGGATAAATGTGCACGTGTTGATGTGTGTGCCTGTGTGCGTGTTGTGTGTGTGTGTGTGTGTGTGTGTGTGTGTGTGTGTGAAAATAGAGAGCACAAGAAAGAACATGAGAGAAAGAGAGTGGGAGTGACCAAGACTGAGCAAATGCAAGAGCAGATGGGCCAAAAAGTTAGCAAATGATGATTCCGAGAAAAGGTTAGGTGGAAATTCTTTGTATTGTTCTTATAATTTTTGTGTAAGTTTGAAATTATATTAAAAATAAAAACTACCTGCGCCAAAATAAACTCTATCAGTGACAACTTGAAATTTTCCAGTCTTTCAGGCTAAACACATTGCAAGCTTGAAAGAATAGACTCCTATGTATGTATCTAATTATTTAAGAGAATAACCTTTTTCCTCACATCTAAACTATAATAATCATAAGCTTATATGTTCTCAAAAAGTCTGTTTTGCTGTGGAAGTCTAATCTCTTTAAAACCAAGCAATCAAGTTAAAAACTTAGATGTAAAAAATGTGCCTGCTTTTAAAGATATTCTACATAAATCCTTAAATTATTAAAAGAAATGTCTCTATATTATAAATGTAAGCATGCTACAAAATATGATTTATACTCATTGATATATTTATACTCATTTATACTCTCTGCCAGAGAGTAAAATTCTAATTTACAAAGTACATGCTATTATACACTTTTTCATTTTCAAAATGCTCTATCTCTAATAATTTAAGTCCCAGCCGTAAATTTTATGTATTCAATTATCTAAATCACTTTGAAATATAATACTAAGCTGATAGTGAAGTGTTGAAAATTGCTAATTAAGTATTCCATCATTCAGAAATAAAAGATCTTGAGAATTATAGAATATAAACTTAATAATATACTTCTAACTAGGATAACCATATTAATCAGTATTGTCTTATTAAAGATGAATATTGAAAATTTTTATTATAGATACAAAGAACATCAGCAGAAACACTGACAAAATATAATGGGAAATGAATGTTATGACATAAGATTCATATTATCCAGATGGCATATTTAATGTTTTATTTAATGATGACTTTCATGAGAATTTTAAAATATGTATATTATTTTATACAATATAATTTTTGAAACTTAAAATACTATAAATAACAATATAAATTTGTTTCTTATTTTCAATAATAGGCTAAATCTATTTATTTAAAAAATTTTCCATGTTGATGCTCAGCCTACCCCACAGGGAGAGGCACATTAGCTGAGTCTTGAAGAAGCAAACCGGAAAAGGGAGAAAAATGCCATTTCAGGAGGATAGTCTTGAGGGACCTGCAGTATCTAGAGAATGTCTAAATGTAGCACAATACTTAAAACTGGGAAGAAGGAGAGACATTTGGATCGTGGCTAGACACAAACCTGGAGTGATGGGTTAGCGTTAGACTGTAAATGGTTTTACATAATTGAAAACTAAGAAATTTAGGCTTTGTCCTACAGGCAAGAAAGACATTGGCTATATGTTAAAAATTGGTTTTCTTTTTTTTGGCAGAAAAACATATCTTTGAGAACAAAATTCTGCAGTAATATGAAAATGGAGGGAATAAATTAGTGAAAAAAAGGAACTTAGTGATAAGTCCAATGAAGAGATTGTTTTGATATAGCTTGAGCAAGTGATGTCAAAGGTCATAAGCTACATTAAAGTAATGCAAGAGTAGAATCTTTAGCTTTTGGTCATATATTGAATGTTGTATGTACAACACTGGTTTCTGGCTTTGGAGACGAAGTACCATGATTCAAATATAGTTTGTTCGCACCCCTCAATCTCATGTTGAAATTTGGTCCCAATGTGGTGGTGTTAGGAGGAGCCCAGTGGAAGGCGTCTGGGTTATGGGCCTTGGTGCTGTTATCACAGTGGTGAGTGAGTTCTCCCGCGTGAGAGCAAGACTGGGCTGTTATGAGCCTGGGCGCCCCCAGGGTTTCCCTCTTCGCATGTGTTGACTTCCCCCTTGCCCTTCGTCCCTGTGTTGTGAAGCAGCACAAGGGTCCTCACCAGACACCACGGCCACACCCTTGGACTTCTCAGCATGTAGAGCCCTGAGCTAGAAAACCTCTTTTCTTTATAAATTACCCAGTTTTAGGTATTCTTTTATAACAACAACAGGACAGACTAAGACACCAGGTCAATGTCAGAGCCAACAACGTGCGTCGAATGTGTAGTTTGTAGCGTGCGGGAGTCAGACTCCTCACTGAGTATGGGGGTACTTGGAAACGAGACCGTCTGCACACCGCTCCGACAGAACCAGGACTTGGAAACTGTGCCACTGAATTAACCATGTAGCCCAGTGGACAAGGCTGGACATAGACTCTCAGTTTCTGACCTGGTTCTGAGAGCTCTATGCACACGATGCTACGTGGAATGCTCTGCACACAGTGGTGTGCAGCAGGCTGTCCCAGAGTTTGAGGGCAGAGAGACTCTCTGAAAATGTTACAAGTGAACTGCCCACGAAGAATACTTCAAAGGATATTTACACACAGAATTCATGTACAAGGTAGTATTTTTGTACTGTTCTTAGAAAATTAAAATCCAAATTTTATGGTGTAATTTTGGACAAATATATATAAGTATTTTATGTATTTGATACACTTTGGCCCATAAAAAGGCCTAAATATTATATCCACTTATTTTTAAAAGACAGCTAATGGCCCAAAGTTCTTCTATGATTTTTTTTAAATTTCAACCATGTGTCTTACTAGAATAGCCAATAGAAGAAAATAAAGGAAAATAAACTGAGACTAAACTTATAAACAAACACACCAAAAATTTCATATTAATTTGACAACCACTATCCCATTATATCCAGAAGTTAAATCACTTGTACCACATCCACAAAATGCAAAAATTCCAATATTCAATATAAGTTCCCTTGTGGGTCATTTTTTTTTAGAAAAATCCATTAGTTTTGTGTGCATGTGTGTGTTTGTGTATGTGGGGTGTGTGTTAATTTAGCTTCTAAAACTGTATCATGAGATTACAGATGGAATAGCAAGTTGATTCCGTAGAAATTCTCTTTTATTGATCTAAATACTCTTTCAGATGTCATTATTCTATTTATCCTTTGATAATCCATAAATAACCTTAGTTTCTAAGAGTAGAACAAAGGTAAAGACTAAAAATTTGTGCAAGTTTCCACGGGAAACAGGTTCATGTTCCATATATTGATAAATCAAATGCATGAAACAAAATACAATAAATGTTCTTTTCATCATATATATATTTATGAAATGAATTTAGCGCAAGTCTGTTGTAAGATAAGCACTTTTCTGGAGGCTACTATTATAATGCCCTTGTAAGTCTGTGAAACCAAAATCAAATTCTTAGTAGGCTATTCAAGGCTTTAAAAGTATGTCATTACTACAGAAATTTCATTTCTTTTGCACAAACTATCACCGTTATTAAAAATAAAAAGACATTATCCAAGTTATGAAAGATAAATAGGCTCTGGATATCTGCTATACAATATTATGCTTATAGTTAACAATACTGTGTTGTACACTTAAAAAAATTTAAGAGAGTTGATCTCATGTTTAAAGTTCTTACCTCAGTAAATATATACATATACATACGTGTACATTAAAGCAAAATTTAAAACTTTTTATATTATCTAAACTAAAAACATAAATATTCTACTTTAAAAATAATACCCAAATCATAAAAATAGAAAATAAAAATTTATAACTCTCATATTTGTAAAACAAATACTTTGTAATATCTACCAGATACCAGAAACTTGGGAAGACAAATTCTCAAAGATAAAGTTAATATTTTATGATTTCAGCAAAGGCACACTATAGGGGGAATGATAGAAATTAAAATACATTCATGACTGCATTACTTTGATATATAATGGTTTGTATTACTTTCAATTTCACAGTTAAATACTGCATTTAGCAATGAATCAAAAGTAATGACAGTTTTGTAATCTGTTGAGGCAAAAGCACCCTCTCTTCCCTCTCTTTTTAAAAATTCTTTAAGTATTTAAGTATAGGCCAGGCATGGTGGCTCATACCTGTAATCCTAGCACTTTGGGAGACCAAGGGTAGGAGGATTGCTTAAGACCTGGAGTTCAAAACCAGCCTGAGCAACAGAGCAAGATTCCCATCTCTACAAAACAGAAAATGGAAAAATAGAAAAAAGTAGAAAAAAATAGAAAAATTAGCTGGGAGTGGTGGTGTGTGCCTGTAGTCCCAACTACTAGAGATGCTGAGGCAGGAGGACCACTTGTGCCCAGGTGTTTGAGGTGCAGTAACCTGTGATGGCGCCACTGCTCTCTACCAGGTGACAGAGTGAGAGCCTGTCTCAAAACAACAACAACAACAAAAACACTTTAATTGTAAACCCTATTTTCTGAATTTTATCACTGGAAAACAGATGTGAATTAACTCCATTTTTTATAAAAAGGTAAAAACCACTACATGCAGAATTGCCCTAGAACTTCACAAAAATAAAATATATTCATATAATAAAAAAGTATTTGTAATATTTCCCATTAGATTCAATTTAATTAAATCGTGTACATATATTCAGCCTTTGCTCTTTACATGACTAACAATACGGTGTTACAATGTCAAGAGTAAAAAATTACTACACTATTAAATTTAAAAGAAAAATTATATTTGAAATAAAAGCAAATGCCTTTTTTTATGAAACTGAACAATATATATAACAATAAAAGCTCTAAGTATTCAATTAGTTGTTTGCTGATTTGGCAACTACCTACATTTTTGTTTCTACTAATGAAGAATTTCTGCCAAAAAGAAATAGTAAAATGACACTCCTAACATCTACCTCAGTAATGATCAAGGTTTTTGCATAATGAGTCTCCCTGCAGGTTTTCTTACTGGGTTTTTTTACTCCAGTGAGTTCATGCAATAATCACACAAGCAATAATCGAGAAAAACAGTAAAAGAAAATGTGCTCAACACAACATTGTAGACAATCTCTTAGGGAAAATTATGTATTGTAATTTTTCCTCCAATTCTGCCCTTATGCCCCCTCCACCCACCATCCCTCCGCGCCTGTCCCCCGCCACACACCCATGCACACACACGCACACACATGCACACGCACACACGCACACACACACACATGCACACATACGCACACACATGCACACGCACACACACATGCACACACACGCACACACATGCACACGCACACACGCACACATGCACACACATTCATAATAGCTAGGCTCTTCTTGTCAGAAAGTTCAGATGGGAAAAAGAAAACTCCTATAAAACTGAGGTTTAGTTTAAATGAGTTTAAAACCATGGCACTTGTTCATCTATTTATGTTACTAAAGGCCGATGACTTTCTTTAAATTTTTATTGGGGTGGGTCATAGTGTCCAGTCTTGGTATATAAATTATTTGAACATATAATACAACCGTTATGTACCCATAACAATTAAAAATAAAAAAATTAAAAATTTTAAAAGGGCAAAAAATAAGATAAAATAAATTATTTAAATATATGAATTCATCTTCTATATGTTTAGGAATAATCAAGAGGCCCACGTTTACCTTAAGGGAGGTTTGAGTTCGATGAATTTCTAGAGCCAAATAAAATTTGTATCATTTTTGTTTAAAGTTATACTGAAAAAAAATATCTCCTGGATTTTTGAAAGACTTAGTTCATCTCTGTTCAGTAGGGATTTTAAATTAAATGTGGTGCAACATATTAAATACATTTACAAACCAACCGGCTTCATCTGCTTTACACATACAATGCAGGCAAGCTCCCCAAGCCATTTGCATTCACATTTTACATGTATTTTGCACTTTAAACATGTTTTAATGTGTTACATATGCCTACTGCTGTGTTTAACAAAATGCCTTTCCCTTCATACATGTTTATAATCAGCAATAAGTCAGGGCATACTTTAAAATAACTGAAAGACTGGAATTGGAATCTTCCTGACACAAAGAAATGGTAAGTGCCTCATGCGTTGGATACCCCATTACCCGGCTTTGATTCACGCCGCATGCCCAAATCTAAACATCACATGTGCTCTGTAAAGATGTACAGCTATTATGTGCCCATAATAATTAAAAATTTTAAAAAATGAAAAAAAATCACATATAGTAATCATGCTCACAGAACATGAGAGAGCTGTTTGCCCTTGGAACATAATAATGAAACAGAAACAGCTCTTCTTTCCCTTGACTTTTGTTGTCCCTCTGGCTTTGAATTGCATTTCAGACAAAAACTAATACACACAATGAAATACCTCTTAGTAAGTTAACAGAGTGGCGCAGCCATCGGCACAGTCCAGGTTTTGAACGGCCCTCACATGTGCCGTCATTGCCTTTCCTCCTGCATCCCCCCTTCTCACCCCGCCCTGGACATGAAAACTGTCTTCTTTCTGTCTCTGTCTACGTGGACTCATACGATACATAGTTCTTTGAACCTGGTTTCTTAACATAGTAATTTTGAGGATAATCCATGTTGTAACATGTACCAGTAGTTTATACATTTTTTCATGCATTCCATTGAATGGATGTAGCACATTTTTTTCTATTCATGAGTTGATGGACATCCTGATTGTTTTCACTTTTTTTTAAGTTTCAGAATATTATGGGGGTACAAACGTTTTGGTTACATAATTCGCTTTTGTACAGTTTGAGTCAAGGTTATGAGTGTGTCCATCACCCAGATAGTGTGCATTGTACCTGTTAGGTGTGAATTTACTCCCCGCCCCCCACGTCCCCCTTCCTGCCTGCCTGATTTTCTCTAAGTTTTACTTCCATAAGTGCAAGTAAGTGTGGATGCAAATGTTCCAATTTAATAGTGAATACATGTGGTTGCTTTTACATTCTTGCAAAACTTCACTTAGAAGAATGGGCTCCAGTTGCACCCAGGTTGTTACAAAAGGTATCAGTTCACCTTTTTATGGCTGAGTAGAACTCCATGGTGTACATATACCACATTTTATTAATCCACTCATGTATTGATGGGCACTTGGGTTGATTCCACATCATTGCAAATGTGAATTGTGCTGCTATGAACATTCCAGTGCAAGTGTCTTTTTTATGAAATGCAGTGGGATTGCTGTATCAAATGGTAGGTCTACTTTTAGCTCTTTGAGAAATCTCCATACCATTTCCACAGAAGTTGCACTAGTTTGCAGTCCCACCAACAGTGTATAAATGTTCCTTTCTCTCAGCATCCATGCCAGCATCTATTGTTTTGGGACTTTTTGATAAAAGCCATTCTCACTGGAAATAAGTGATATCTCATTGTGGTTTTGATTTGCATTTCCCTGACGATTAGAGATGTTGAGCATTTTTTCGTATGTTTGTTGGCCATTAGTCTGTCTTCTTTTGAAAAGCTTCTGTTCATATCTTTTGCCCATTTTTTATGGGGTTGTTTGATGTTTTCTTGCTGATTTGCTTGAGTTCTTTGTAGATTCTGGTTATTAGCCCTCTATTGGATGTATAGCATGCAAATATATAGTAAATAATACTACTATAAGCACTCAGGTACAAATCTTTGTGAAGATATATGTTTTCATTAATTTTAGGCAGATACTGAGGCATGGAATTGCTGGGTTGCAAAGTAAGCTTATATTAACCATTTTTCAAAAACCACTAAACTCTTTCCAAAGTGGCTGTACCATTTTAGATTCCCACCAGCAATGTAATAATGTTCCAATTTCCCCATATCCTTGCTGACATTTGTTGTTTTACTTGTTTTAAAATTATTATTATAGCCATCTTAGTGGTTATGAAGTGGTACCTCATTGTGTTTTTAATTTGCATTATCCTAATTAATAATAATGATGAATATTTTTTCATTTCTTATTGGCCACTTGTATGTCTTCCTTGGTAAAATGACTATTTAAATCTTTTGCTTATTTTTAAAATGGGTTGCTTGTTTTCTTATTATTGAGTTCTCAGAGTCCTTATTATGTTCTATATATAAGTCCTTTATTGGATATTTAACTTTCAAATATTTTCTTTGTAAGTTTGGGGCTTTTCTTTTCATTTTCTTAATAGTATATTTTGAAGGTCAAATGTTATTTTATTTTGATTAAGTCTAGTCCATTTGTTTAATTTGATTATGCTTTTGGTATCTGAGAACTCTTGGCTTAACCCAGTTTTTAAAGATTATCCATATATTTTTTAAATTTTATAATTTTATCTTTTAGGTAAAAAATCTACTGGATTTTTTTTGTATGAAATAGAGTCTAAATTCATCTTTGTATATGTGAACACGCAATTATCCTAGCTCTATTTGTTAAAAGGACTACACTTTTTCATGGAATTCCTTTGTTTCCTTTGTTGGAAATCAATTGACCACAAACATAAAGTTCTTTAAAGACAATTCCATTCCATAGATCTAAATGTTTATGTTTATGGTAATACCATGCTATCTTGATTACTGTGGCTTCATAATAAGTCTTGACACAGGGAACTGTAAGTCCTCCTACTCATTCTTCTCTTTAAAAGTTGTTGTAGCTACTGAGGATCCTTTGCATTTTCATATAAATTTTAAGATGAGCATGTCAATTTCTGCAAAATGCCTGCTGAGATTTTTATGGAGATAGCCATTCTCAACAATTCAATCTTCAAATCCATGAACATGGGATGTCTCCCAATTTAGTTTGATTTTCTTTACTTTCTCTCAATAATGTTTTTAGTTTTCAGTGTACAAGTCTTACACTTTTTAAAATGTATTTCTATTCATTTTACTCTTTTTGATGCTAATGTGAATTGAATTCTAAATTTTATTTTAGTATCGTTCATTGCTAGTATATGGAAATGCCACTGATTTTTATACATTGTTCTTATATCCTGTGAACTTACTGAACTTGTTTATTAGCTCTAGAAGTGGTTTTGTGGCTTTCTTAGGACTTTACATATACAGTCATGTCATCTGCAAATAAAGACAGTTTTACTTTTTCTTTCCAATCTAGATGCCTTTAGTTTCTTTGTCTTTCCTCAAGCACTGGTAGAACCTTCAGTTCAATGTTGAATAGGAGAGGTGAGAGCAAGTATCTTTTCCTTGTTCCCAATCTTAGGGCAAAAGCAATTAGTCTTTTACCATTAAGTATGATCTTAGCTGTAGTTTTTCCATAGATACCAATTATCAGGTTGAGAAAGTTCCTTTTTATTGCTAATTTCTTAACAGTTTTTGTAATGAATAGATGTTAGATTTTGTCAAATGATTTTTCCATTTCTATTGAGATTATCATGCCATTTTGCCCTTTATTTTATTAATACAGTGTATTACATTAATTAATGTTCTGATGATAAACCAATCTTGAAATTCTGGTATAAATCCTACTTGGTTATGATATATAACATTTTTTATATGTTGTTGAATTTGATTTTCTTATATATTAAGAGGTTTTACATCTATATTCATAAATAATAATAGCCCATAGTTTTCTTGTAATTGTCTGGCTTTAATATTACTGGCATTATAAATTAAGTTGGGAAGTGGTCTCTTTCTCTCTATTTTCTGGAAGATTTTGTAAAGTTCTGGTATTATTTCTTCTTTAAAGATCTCATAGAATGCTTTCTCTTTTAATTCATCTCAAATTTTGATATCCAAAGATCTGCTCCAATTGTGTTCTCGTATTATTTTATGTACTCTCCTTCAATAATTTAATCCACACCCAAACTGTCAGCTTGCAGTTTGTAAGCTGAAGATATCCAATTTGCATCTCCAATTCAAATTTCCCTCTTGAATTCTATAGTTCTCTTAATAACTGCTTACTAGTTATTTGTTATTAAACATTCACCTACATTTCAACTGCCCAAATTATCCTGTGTTAAGCCACTAATAGCCACTTAGTTGCACCCGGACCCATCAAGTTACATCTACTTTGCACTGGCTTGTATTTGGTGATCACCAAATCTTACAAACATGACCTCCAAAATATCTCTTGAACCTTTCTTCTTATTCTTCTCCTCTGACACAATCACTATTTCTCACTTGGATGAAACTATTGACTCAACAGATTTTTTTTGCGTTCCTGTTTTGGAGCCACTTCCAATTAAGTATTTTAACCAAGATGCAACATTTGAAATATTACAAGTGATAACAAGAATATCCTTTAATTTCTGAG
The DNA here is from genome assembly GCA_004363605.1 of Indri indri. Lineage (NCBI taxonomy): Eukaryota > Metazoa > Chordata > Mammalia > Primates > Indriidae > Indri > Indri indri. The sequence goes on from RJWJ010017400.1 coordinate 17,051, forward strand.
TGAAATCTGTCATCAATAGAAAGGCAATGTCCTCCAAAGCAACCTGGCGTTTACAGCTGTGTGTCACAGTCATAAAGAATAATAACAGGTACCCTACTGGTATTTATCTTTTCTTTTTCTTGTTTTCTGATAATGTGACAGCTCTGCCTAAGGTTAACACTGTGCTTTTGTCCAGTAAGAATATACAGTGTTCGGTTATTTCCTACAAGGGCGTTGTGAAATTTATCAACTCTTCATCCAAAGCCTTAGATCCACGAGAAAATTATCATGTATATTCATGTCAGAAACATAGACTGTAAGTAACCTTTTTGTATCATACTTTTCTTTAAGTTGCTTATTTGAATGTCTACCCATACCATTTCCCTAAAGTATAATCTCCTAAAATAAATAGTTTTAAAATAAAAATTAAAAAGCCAAGTAAAAATATACGTAGATGATAAAACTTGGGAAAAGAAAAAGATGACAAGTAAGAGAAAGAAATTATTTTCATACTCCCAACCCGCAGAAAGTCAAGTGCAATAAATTTGCTTCATGAACAGATACTGTATTTAAAAATCACAAAAACCTATTACAGATACATTTTCAGCCATCTGCACGTACAATGACAATTGTGCTGAGATGCCCACAATTACATATTTAAACTACCTGCTGTTAATAAACGTGCCTGTTTAAAAAAAAAAATCAGTTCACTTTACAAATGAAATAATGGTTAATACCAATGGAAATAATGGTCAACAGCTGCATACTAGAAGGCGGGTATCTTGCTCCTTTGGCTTGTTCAGTCTGCTTCCTAGACGAGGCATAGGGTATAATGTGAAACATCTATGAGATTACAGTGGTAAGGTCAGATATCCTTCCCTTGGCATTTATGCACTACCATTAAAGTTATATTGCAATACTATTAATTATGCTTGATTGTCTCCTTGTCTAGTTTTGAAAGCAAATAATTACAGGGTGTTTATATGCTGAAACGTTTCTATATTACTAGTTAGAAAAATATGCTTCTCAATATTGTGAGATTTCTTCTCCTTTCAAAAGAATTCACTTCATTTAAAATTAAATAGAAAGCTCTGTGCAGACATTTATTTCCCTTTCATATAAATCACATACAAAGTTCAAAAGCCAAAACCAGTGTTATACACAAGACCTTAAAAGAATCACTTAATGGTAATTTTTTCTGATTTCAGATTTCTGAACTTTAAAAATATATTTCAAGAGAATTTTTATGCAACCTACTTTTCATTGGGTATGGTGTTCTTCCTTTTATAGTCTTAAATTTTAATTGTGCAAATACTGAATATTTTGTAGCTCTTCTGTAGCAAAAAATATTTAAGCTCATTTCCTCATATTTAATACAAGTTGAATACATTATATAAATTGGCTTTTAAAATCTTGATATTTAAAAATCTTTAGGGGGTGGAAAATATGTCATTCATTTATAACTGTTTTGCTATAACTTGCTTACAATTAATTATAGAAGAATTGGTACAATCATAAAAGTTTGCCTGGTAAGGATATTAGAAATCACCTAGAACCGTAGTTCTCCAAGTGTGGTCCCGAACAAGTTGTATCATCAGCATCCCCCAGGAACGTGTTAGAAATGCAGATTCTCAGGCCACAAGCAGACTCTGGAATCAGAAATCTTATGGGTGGGGCCCCACGATCTATTTGAATTAGCTGCACTGGTTATGCTCATGCATGCACAGTTTCTTGTTTTGTTTTGTTTTGTTTGAGACAGAGTCTCACTCTGTTGCCCAGGCTAGAGTGCCGTGGCGTCAGCCTAGCTCACAGCAACCTCAAACTCCTGGGCTCAAGCGATCCTCCTGCCTCAGCCTTCCAGGTAGCTGGGACTACAGGCATGCACCACCATGCCCGGCTAATTTTTTATATATATCTGTAGTTGTCCAGCTAATTTCTTTCTACTTTTTTAGTAGAGACAGGGTCTCGCTCTTGCTCAGGCTGGTCTCGAACTCCTGAGCTCAAACGATCCTCCCGCCTTGGCCTCCCAGAGTGCTAGGATTACAGGCATGTGCCACCATGCCCGGCTAATTTTTTCTATATGTTTTTAGTTGTCCAGCCAATTTCTTTCTAATTTTAGTAGAAACAGGGTCTCACTCTTGCTCAGGCTGGTCTTGAACTCCTGACCTTGAGCGATCCTCCCTCCTCGGCCTTCCAGAGTGCTAGGATTACAGGCGTGAGCCACCGCGCCCGGCCTGCATGCACAGTTTGAGAACCACTGGTCTAGACTGGTTATTCCCACACACCGTCTAGACTGATGCCGATTCGTGGCAAAATGATACCAGTTCATATCAGGGAAAAAGTTACAGATAGCGCCAGTTTCTTAGAAATTATGAAACTTTACTCTGAAATGATGTCTTATTGGCAACTTCTCAATTAAATTAACTTTTCTTTATTAAAATGGTTATAGTAAGTCTCTTTTTAAGGTCCTTTTTAGCAAAATTTAAAGTTTGCAACTCTACATTCCTTCTTAATATTTCCTTTGTGCTGTGGAGGTGAGATCGGGAAGCTACTGTGTGGTGCAGAGTAAACTGCTGGTTCACTAATCTTGCTGGGCCAGTTTCCCAATCACAAACAAAGGGAGTTGGTATTGACTCTTCCAGTCCATGAGCATGGGATATCTACCCATATTTTTAGTGTGTCCTCTTAAATTTCTTTCAACAGTGTTTTATATTTTTTCTTGCAGAAATTTTTCACTTCTTTGGTTAAATTTATTCCTAGGTGGGTTTTTGTAGCAATTATAAATTACAGGGACAGCAGTCATGCTGGATTACATATTGAATTAGAGCTCACCCTAACAGACTCATTTCAACTTAATCACCCAGCACAGACCTCCTGTTGTTGAAGAATTCATGGAGCAAATAAATAAGAAATTTATAATTTCACCCTACTTTGTGCCTGAAGGCATATTCTGAACTGCAACACAAGGAAGGGGAACCCAAGCAGAACAGTCTCTCTGAGTTGAGACGACCAGACCGAAGTGTGGATATGCAGAAGCCGGAATTCAGAGGAGGGGAGTGCACAGAGCTGTGCACAGGCAGGGTTTGTAGTAGTCTCAACAGTGGTTGCCAGTTATACCCGGTCCTAATCCTGGGAACCTACAAATATCACTTTATATGAAAAAGATTCTTTGCAGATATGATTAAGAATCTTGAGAAAAGAAGATTATTCTAAATTATATAGGTCAACCCTAAATTCAATCGTAAGTGTCTTTATAAGACAGGCAGAGAGACATCGGCACACACAGACGCGGAGAAGGGACCACGACCAGTGGAGGCACAGACTGGGGAGATTAGGCTGCGAGTCAGGGGAGGCCAGTACCCACCAGCGGCTGGAAGACACAAGAGTGGCTTTTCCCCCAGAGCTTCCAGAGGGCGTGTGGCCCTGCTGACACCTTGAGTTCAGCCCAGTGATGCTGATTTTAGATTTTTGGCCTCTAGAACCATAAGACAATTAAATTCTATTATTTTAAATGATCAAGTCTGTGATAATTTGTTACAACGGCCATAAGAAACTAATACAGATTCCAAGAAATGTATATAAGGTTACTCTAAGTCTTTGTCTGAAGACTGAGCTACACAGTGTAGGATGAAAATCCACAAGATCAGGCAAAGAAAAACGGTCAAGAAGTTGTAAGCTTCAAAATGCCTGGAGGTCAGGGAGGTTGTGAGATGATCAATTTCAAACCAGCCGGAGTAGAGAAATCTAGTGAATACCTGGGTCGTTAGCAGAGACTCCCAACAGACAACACCTGGGTGGCCAAAGTTAGAAGATAAAAATACAGAATGCCTAGTTCATTTAAATTTCAGATAAACAACATTTTTTTAATATATCAAATATTGCATTTGAAGTTTCAACCTAATGCCCTGATTTTTATTTATAGTACTTACTGCATGAGGCGTACTTACCCTAAAAAATGATTTTTTGTTTATCTGAATTTCAAATTTAACTGGGCTTCCTATATTTTATCTGGCAATTCTAACTACTTCAAATCCACCCTTGAAAATCTTAATAATAAGCCAGAAACGAGCAACTTAACTCCCTGCCAAACCAAATCTCAAAATTCTATAAAGACAACAAAATACAGATACTCAACAACAGAATAAATGCAATGACATCTAGTGAAAAATAGTCGTGTGCCCAAAAAAGGGAAGAAAAAAAAACAGAAATTGTGATCCATAATCTGGATAAAATTATTTACTAAAACCAAAACATGATGGAAATACTGGAATTAGCAGACAAGTTCCTTAACAGCTATTGCAAAAAACTCAGGAATTTGAAAATAATAATAAAATAAAGAGGAAAAAGACAGGGAAAAAGTGTACAAAACCACACATACCCAAACGTACAAACAAATAGAACTTGAAAATTTCAACAGGAAATTAAAAATATGTTTGTTGAGGTTAAAAGCAAACTAAGCATGGCAGAAGGGTCAGGGAACTTGTGGATACAGTGGTATCAACTATACAAATTGAAGCATATAAAAAAGCAACTATAAAAGTCTGAGTAATTTATGGGGCAATATCAAGCTGGCTAGCAAACCTGCAATTGAAATTTCAGGAAACAGGAGAGAGAAACCAAAGACAAGAAAAAATATTTGAAAAAAAGTGGCCAAAAATTTTCTAAATTAGATGAAAACTATAAATATATAAATTCAAAAATCTCATCAAACCCCAAACAAAAGAAACACAAAGAAAACACCAAGGCATCATAATTGAATTGCTGTAAATCAGCGATAGACCTATTACTGTACATAAAAACATACTGCAATATATAACATTTACTGTGTGGACTTAAATATTTCAGCAGCGTGGTTTTGAAGAAACATTAAAAAATCCAGAAGTCTATATTTCTACAAGAAAAATAAATAAGTAAAAATCATGTACGCAGAAAGTTTCTGCCTCCCTATGAAAGCACATCGTGACTCACTTGCTGTTCTTCATTATTTGTCTCTTTTCTGTTTATTTGAGAGCAGGTAGTGTTCAACAAAACAGCAAAAACGTCATTTCCAGTTTGCAAAGTTAGTCTGTAGCAGTTACAAACCATAAGAGTTATAAACACAAACTTGGGAAATACTCAGGACTGAGAGTGATTTGGAAACAACGTAAGACGTTTTCCTGCAGGGTTTATGTAAGTAATGCATTGCACTTCATCAAGATTGTTTTCTTGTTGTATTGGTGCGCCCATCTGATTTCAATTAAATTAGTGAATATAGAAGCCTTAATATGTTTTCCACATTTTCTCCAAGGTTCTAAGTTTAACTAGATTAAAAGAACCATCTTCCCATTTTAAAAGTCTACTTTTAAACAGATGTAATGATGAGAAAAAAGATTAAGCGGGTACTTAAATAATCAAAGTCTAGGTGCCTGTGGATTTCCCAGGAGAAAGAGTCAACCAAGATACAAATTAATACACAAAACATCAATTTAGGTTAATTAGAGCTCAAACTGGCAGCCAGATAATCTTCATGCAGAGAAAGAAAATTGTTGTTTATTTTATCCCTTCCTTCAAATCAAACAAAATTTAATTCAAAGCATATAAAAATCTCTTTCTTTCACTTCTTAAGAACTACTATCCTAGATGTAATAGTATACTAACGTTTAAACCTTTGGCTTCATCCTTACCACAACCACGCAGAGGAACCCAGAGCATGCGGCGCCCAGTGTGTGGCGACCCTGTGGTGGCTCCTCCGCACTCTGATCACGCTCCCCGCTTAACATACAGTTGCTTTGTGGGCCCAGTGAAGGAAGATACATGTGAAAATGCTTTGCAAGTAATAATGTGCTATATGAATAGATGTCAGCACATATGGTAATACAAATACATTAAAATGTTGGAGCTTTATATTTTCAATAAGCTCTGCAATTTACAATAGATTAAATACATTAACCTACATGGTCATTTAAATAAGGCTAAAGAGCCCACGATAAATCAGCGGGAGAGGTACACAATAGTACATCATAGAGAACTGGATTGCTAAACGTAGACATGCTATGCTACATGGACGGAAATGCACACCCAGGAAGAGGCTGTGGGGTTGCACAGTCCTCAGTGCCAGACTTTGCCACCCATCCCTTTGAGATACTTCATGGAGTGGCTGGGATGCCGGGTGAAGTTGAAAACAGTACTAGTAATGTAAACTTAAACCTTCTTTTCTTCATTTACCCCATTTTAGCGGGTCTTGGCTTCAAAACTAAAGCTACACATGAAAGCCTGGCCAATCCATAGACCTCACTCTCAGTTTATACTGTTGCATCCACTCCTCCTCACTCACTTGCCATTGGCCCAACCTCCAGTCCTCAGCGCCCTAAAACAACTCCTGTACCACCCTCTCGCGGCCAAGTTCAAGATAAGGAGAAGAATATTCGCAGAGCTACAATACTGGGAGAATAGTAGAAATCAGAAACAGCAAGCAAGTTCTCTTAAATTACAAATCACTACTTCTCAGTGATTATTTGGGGGAAGTACAATAGTCCCCAAATAATGTGGGGTTCTCAAACTTAAGTGTGTGTCCAAATCACATGTAGAGCTGGTAAAAAAACAAAGGTCACTAGGCTCCTTCTTCAGAATTTTTTTTTTATTTCAGTGTATTACGGGGGTACAAATGTTTACGTTACATATATTGCCTTTGCCCCACCTGAATCAGAGCTTCAAGCGTGTCCATCCCCCGGACAGTGCACATGGCACCCATTAGGTGTGAATATACCCATCCCCTCCTCCTCCCTCCCACCTGCCCGACATCTGACAAATGTCACTGCTATGTGTGCACTTAAGTGTTGATCAGTTAATACCAATTTGATGGTGAGTACATATGGTGCTTGTTTTTCCATTCTTGGGATACTTCACTTAGTAGAATGGGCTTCAGCTCCATCCAGGATAATACAAGAGGTGCTGGATAACCATTGTTTTTTGTGGCTGAGTAGAACTCCATGATATACATATACCACATTTTATTAATCCACTCATGTATGGATGGGCACTTGGGTTGTTTCCACATCTTTGCAATTATGAATTATGCTGCTAAAAACATTCAAGTGCAGATGTCTTTTTTATAGAATGTCTTTTTTTTTTCCTTTGGGCAGATGCCCAGTAATGGGATTGCTGGATCAAGTGGTAGTTCTACTTGTAGCTCTTTGAGGTATCTCCATATTGCTTTCCACAGAGGTTGTACTAGTTTGCAGTCCCACCAGCAGTGTATGAGTGTTCCTATCTCTCCACATCCACACCAACATTTATTGTTTGGGGACTTTTTGATAAAGGCCATTCTCACTGGAGTTAAGTGATATCTCATTGTGATTTTGCTTTGCATTTCCCTGATGTTTAGAGATATTGAGCATGTTTTCATGTTTTTTGGCCATTAGTCTGTCTTCTTTTGGAAAGTTTCTGTTCATGTCCTTTGCCCACTTTTTAATGGGATTGTTTGATTTTTTCTTGCTGCTTTTCCTGAGTTCTACATAGATTCTAGTTAGCAGCCCTTTATCGGATGTGTAACATGCGAATATTTTCTCCCATTCTGTAGGTTGTCTATTTGCTCTTGTGATAGTTTTCTTGGCTGTGCAGAAGCTTTTTAATTTGATCAGGTCCCATTTATTTATTTTCATTGTTGCTGTGATTGTCCTTGGGGTCTTCTTCATGAATTCTTTCCCTGGGCCAATGTCTATAAGAGTTTTTCCAACATTTTCTTCTAGAATTCTTATAGTTTCATCCTTAGGTTTAAGTCTGTTATCCACCGTGAGTTGATTTTTGTGAGAGGTGAAAGGTGTGGATCCTGTTTCAGTCTTCTGCATGTGGCTATCCAATTTCCCCAGCACCATTTATTGAATAAGGATTCTTTTCCCCAGTGTATGTTTTTGTCTGCTTTGTCAAAGATTATATGGCTATATGGGGATGGTTTTATATCTGGGTTCTCAGTTATGTTCCATTGGTCTATGTCTCTGTTTTTGTGCCAGTACCATGCTGTTTTGGTTCCTATAGCCTTGTAGTATAGCTTAAAGTCTGGTAAATTGATGCCTCCCAATTTCTTCTTTTTGCTTAAGATTGCTTTTGTTATATGGGGTCTTCTCTGGTTCCATACGAACCGTAGAATTATTTTTTCTAGGTCTGTGAAAAATGATGTTGGTATTTTAATAGGGATTGCATTGAATCTAGAGGTCACTTTGGGTAGTATAGACATTTTAACAATGTTGATTCTGCCGACCCATCAGCATGGTATAGTTTTCCACCTGTTTACATCCTCTGCTATTTCCTTCCTCAGTGTTTCATAGTTCTCCCTGTAGAGGTCTTTTACCTCCTTAATTAAATATATTCCTAGGTATTTTATTTTCTTTGTTGCTATTGTGAAGGGTATTGAGTCTTTCATTTGGTTCTCAGTTTGACTGTTGTTGGTGTATAGAAATGCTACTGATTTCTGCACATTGATTTTGTAACCTGAGACTGCTGAATTTGTTTATCAATTCCAGTAGTCTCATGGCAGAATCTTTGGAGTTTTCTAGATATAAGATCATATTGTCAGCAAAGAGCAATAGTTTGACCTCTTCTGTCTGCCCCTATTTGGATGCCCTTGATTTCCTTCTCTTGTCTGATTGCTCTGACTCAGACTTCCAGCACTATGTTCAATATAAGTGGTGATAGAGTGCAACCTTGTCTGGTTCCAGTTCTAAGCAGAAATGCTTTCAGTTTTTTCCTGTTCAGTACGATGTTGGCTGTGGGTTTGTCGCTTAACAAAACAGGCATTGACGGGACTTACCTAAAAATGATAATGCATCTTTTAAATAAATTTAAATGTAAAATGGGCTAGAAATAAATATCTTATTGTTGCTTTTGCTTTCTTGTACATTTTCTATATTCTTTTATGAAATTTGCTTCCATTAGTGCTAGAAATTATTAGGGAAAAAGATTTGATCATACATCAGAATAATAAAGCTATAGCACAGTGCTTTATACTCAGTTTAAAATAACAATGTCTTTACATCAGGGGCTTTGTTTTAAAAGTGTAAGAGGACATTGCACTGAGATAAACCCACATTATAATTGGTATAGCCTCAAAAAGTTTATCAAATTATAGTGATTAATACTGACTACAATCATGCATTTATATCTCATCATACAAAAATAATAAGAAGAGAAAATAATAATTTTATTGAGGAATAGAAGACACCAAATACACCAAATTTGTTTTAACAATTTAAAAAAACTTGAGGTTAGTCATAGGACTATACCTACACACAAACTGAAGTAATATTACTTCAGTTTATTACTTTATATTACTTCAGTTTATTACTTCAGTATATTACTTAATATTACTGAAGTAATATTAAAAAGTAATAGGAAAGCTTTAGTTAAAAAGAAAATGTTCCTGAAATTGAAAGATAATAGGTCTTCTTTACTGGGAGACTTGAATCGTCTAATCTGCTTTTCTTTTGAATCCAGGCAACTGTTTGCTCCTGCTGATGTACTGTACCCTGTAAGCAGCTACAGGTGATAGTTCTAAGTCATCTACTGCAGGTAGCAAGTAGTTTCATTATGTTCTGTGCTGGGATTAATGGAAAACTCTGGTGCCAAGTTAAGCAACAGCACATACCCAAGGGAACTTTGCAAGATGCCACGTCTTCCTGACTATCTTCTGCTGTGAGTTCATTGAAAGTTGGAATTGACATTATGTGTTTTAGAGTCTGTATAAGACGTTAAAACCCATTAATACTCTTGTAATAATTCAGTTACATGGAATAATTTAATATTTTATCAACACTATTTTTCCACAGTTCTGTTCCATGAATAATAATGAGTAATAATAATAGTAACAATTCCATTAGAGAAGTACAGTGTAGTATTCAGAGAATGGACTGCAAATAAACTACCCAGACTCACATTCCTGTTTTGTCACTAACAAACCTCTTGACCTCAAGCAATTTCTTGGTGGCTTAGTTTCCTCCTCTGTGAAATTGAAGAAATAATGCCCATCTCCGGGCTCATATGAGGATTAGCCGACTTTAAATCTATAGCTCTATGTATATATCGCTTAAAATACACTTGGTATGTAAGATGCTAATTGTTATTTTCACATATATATTTGCCCTTTGTAACACTATGTTGTAACTTCGGTGGTAGACGCCAGGAATGTGCCTCTAGGTAGTCACCGGAGAGGGCTCCCCTGCCCTCCTCAGCCTGATGAGACAACTGGCCTTTAATCTTCTCCATTCAGCAGCATAATATTTAATCATAAATCAACACACTTTTTTACCATCACAAATCTGTGTGTTGACCAAAGCAAATAGTTTCTACTAGAATCACAGATCAAGGGAAAAATCTTTCCCACCAAGATGTCGAATTTGTTGTCATAATGGGAAAAAGAGGCCTTCCCTGCCACCCCCACAGGGCTAAGTGTGCCAGTTATTGCCGTTCCAAGTAGGTGCTCTGTCCTTGCCCACCTCCCCAGGGTGGAAGGACAGGGACAGCTTCAGACACAAGCAGGGTAGCCCAAAGGCAAAGAGAGACATCTTATTTTACTAATCTCTCTCTTTCAACAGATTTACATGGTGCAGCAGCATAAACGACACTGTAAATTTGTATTATGTAATGCTGTGATTCGATTACTACACATTGCCTGCTGGTATCAAAACATCATTTTTTTTCTGTGTGCAAAACACTGGCATACTGGATTCTACAACTCAAAACTAGCAAAACCTTTGTGTCCCGGGCTGCTCACGCAGTGAAGGGAGCCCGCAGGACTCTGCGCTGACCGGCTTCATTGTTCTGAGAGCAATCAGCCAGTTCAGTTATTTTGTGACTCAAATGAATGTGGGACTGGAAGTGGCCCCAAAGTCTACATTATTTGTGTACCACCTTTCTTGATTCATGATATACATGACACATAAGCATAAAGTGGGATTATAAAGTGCTAACTTCAGTTTTATTTCATTTAATAAACATCAGTCCCCTATGCCAGGCCAGGCGCGGTACTAGGAGTTTAGTGTACAGAGAGGCTGTGGTTCTTGCTCACCTGCACCTGTCAGTTTAGTGACTTTGTCTTACGAGACTCTAAATTACTCTAATGACAACAGCAAATACTCCAGAAATGTTGACGAGGACCTGGGGTTCAGGTCCAGAGCCAGAATGTTTGGATTCAGACCCCTCCTCTACTACCTGTTAACGGTGTACATTTCGGCCAGGCCTTCTGAGCTTTAGCTTAAAATACAGTTGCAGGCAACCTCGGAGATGCTGCGGGTGTGGTTCCAGATCACTGCAAAAAAGTAAACGTCACACTAAATTGGGTCACACAAATTTTTTGGTTTCCCAGTGCATATAAACGTAGTGTTTACACTACGCTATAGTCTATTAAGTGTGCAAGAGCATTATGTCTAAAAAAACAATGTACATACCTTAATTAAAATCATCACCGAAAATGCTAACAATCATCTGAGCCTTCAGCTAGCTGTAATCTTTTTGCTGGTGGAGGGTCTCGCCTCCATGGTGGTGGTGCTGACTGACCAGGTGATGGTTGCTAATGGTGAGGGGGGCTGTGGCTGTTTCTTAAAATAAGGCAACGATGAAGTTTGCCACATCGCTTGACTCTTTCTTTCATGAAAGATTTTTCTTAGCATGTGATTCTATTAGATGGCATTTTACCCATCGTAGAGATTCTTTAAAAATTACAGTAGATTGTCGCAAACCCTGCCACTGCTTTAGCAAGTAAGTTTATAGAATATTCTAAATCCTTTGTCATCATTTCAACAATTTTCACAAACTTGTCCAGGACTGGGTTCCATCTCAAGAAACCAATTTCTTTGCTCATCCATTAGAAGCAGCTCCTCATCTGTTCAAGTTCGATCATGAGGTTGCAGCAATTCAGTCACATCTTCGGGCTCCACCTCTAATTCACGTCCTCTTGCTACTTCCAGCATCTGCAGTGACTTCCTCACTGAAGTCCTGACCCCACCAGAGTCGTGCGTGAGGGTTGGAATCAACTTCTTCCAAACTCCCATTAATGTGAATATTTTGATCTCCTCCCATGAATCACGAATGTTCTTAATCACATCTAGAACAGTGAGTTCTTCCCAGAAAGTTTTCAATTTACTTTGCCCAGATCTGTCAGAGGAACAACTGTCTATGATAGCTCCAGCCTTATGAAATCTATTTCTTAAATAATAACACTTGACAGTCAGAATTACCCCTTGATCCATGGGCTGACGTGTTGTAGCCATGAAAACAACATTCACCTCCTTGTACATCTCCGTCAGAACTGCTGGGCGCCTAGGTTGATTGTTCACTATCAGTAATATTTTGAAAGGAATCTTTTTTTTTCCTGAGCAGCAGGTCTCAGCAATAGGCTTAAAATATCCAGTAAACCATACTATAAACAGATGGGTTATCGTCCAGTCAGCCTGTTCTTTGAAGCTTTGAAGCCAGGCATTGACTTACTTTCTCTGGCTGTGAAAGCGTTAAATGACATCTTCTTCCAACAGAAGGCTGTTCTGTTTACATTGAAAATATGTTGTTTAGTGTAGCCACCTTCATCAATTATCTTAGCTAAGACTTCTAGATAGCTTGTTGCAGCTTCTATACCAGCGCTTGTTGCTTCACTTTGCACTTTTATGTGGTGGGGACGGCTTCTTTCCTTAATCTTCATGAACAACCTCTGCTAGCTTCAGCCTTTTCTTCTGTAGCTTCCTCAGTTCTGTGAAGGCTGAGAGAGACACTGGATTAGGATTGACGAAATGCTGTGGCTGATTTGATCTTCTATCCAGAGCACCAAAACTTTCTCCATTATCAGCAATAGGCAGTTTCACTTTCTTACCATTTGTGTGTTCAATGGAGTAGCACCTTCAACTCCTTCTAAAACTTCCTTTGCATTCACAACTTGGCTAACTGCTTGGCACAAGAGGCCCAGCTTTCTGCCTACCTTGGCTTTGGACTTGGCTTCCTCACTAAGCTCAGTCATTTCTAGCTTTTGTTTAAAAGTGGGAGACATGCAACTCCTCTTTTCACTTGAACACTTGGAGGTCATTCATTGCAGGGTTGTTCCATGGCCTAACGTTAACATTGCTGTGTCTCAGGGAGTAGGGAGGCCTGAGGAGGGGGAAGGAGACGGGGAACAGCAGTTCTGACGGCGACGCAGTCAGAACGCACACGGCTGTTACGGAGTGAGTTTGCCGTCTCATACGGGTGTGGCTCATGGCACCCCAAACCAATTACACTAGCAACATCAGTGATCACTGATCGCAGAACACCATAAAAGATATAATAATTTAAAGTTTGAAATATTGCTAGAATTATCAAAATGTGACAAAGACACAAAGCGAGTACGTGCTATTGGGAAAATGGTGCCCACAGCTTTGCTCCACACAAGGTTGCCACAAATCTTCAGTTTTTATAAAATGCAATACCTGCAACATGCAGTGAAGTGCAGTATAACAGTGTGCACCTGTGTGTTATAGCTGGAATGAGACACCTCTGTATTTATCTCCAGGGATAACTGAAAGTCTGGAACTGACTCTTGGTCAAGACAGAGGAAGGGGGTATTCCAACTAACAATTTCTGATATGCTATTCAAAGTTCAAAATTTCCCTGATGGCACCAAACTGGTAAAATTATTCATGGCTTACACCTCATATTTCCAGGGAGACAGCCTTAATTGGTTAAGTGATCAGAGGTATAAAAGACCCCACTGGAAACTTTTAGGAAGATCTCCCCAAAGCATTATTTATTACACAAACCTTGGTGGTGCAATGTGGATGTGAAGTGTGTCCCGTGGGCGTGAGAAAGGCTTTGAGAAGCTGGACCTGGAGATCTCTCCAGACCTTTGTGCTTCCCACGCTCTTTCTACCACTTTAGTGAAACCTTCCATGTGCCGATTTTGCGGAATCCTGTGAATCCTTTCAATTGTCGCATCTGTTGTAATCTGTGCAGTTGGCATAGTTTGCTCTGTAAGTAACGGTGAAGGGTCTGTCTGGGAAAATTAAAAATGAGGGAGGGGGGAGGTCAGGAGCCACTGTCACCAGGATGAATTTCTGCCCGTCCTGGGAAGCGGCATAAACGTCGCAACCACTGTTGGGAAGAAACGCCCCGCCGTGGATGCTGGAGACGTCAATTCCTGGCACGGGAACTAGGACGCTAAGTGAGTAACAGAAGAATTCAGACCTAGAGGAGGTCAGCCAACAATACCGTACCTTGGCTGCTGCTTCCTGCGCTAGAGAAATTGAAAGTAGGAGAAAAGTGCTGGCGGCTTCCAGGGCCACAGACTTAGGGCACGTGACTAGACCGTAATGCCAACGGCTGTTGGGAAGATACCTGTTTTAATCAAAATATGGGCCCTGTGTAAACAAGAATCACTAAATGTTTGCACAGATCACATGGGAGGGAATCAAGAGACCACACAAACACAAGGATATTCAGTTACATGGTTCAGCCTCTTGGTGGGTGATCACAAATTCCCTCGTGAACCTCCACTGACGTCAGCGCCGCACGTGGAAATCACAGCGCTGTTTCCCGGCCTCCGACAATAGAGGGGCAAACGCAAAATCTGCTACCTGGTCTAAAGTCAAAGGTAAATAACACACATTTTGAAAAGGAAAATTGTCCGTCCAAATGCACCCTTTGATTTTAAACATAATATTCCTGCTGCTGAAATGTTGAGACTACAAGTAACTTTTATTAGTTGTAATAATTCTAATGATTCTGCTAATTCGGTATTTCTGGTCGAGATGTGGTTGATGCTGTGCAAATAAAGGGCTCCCCCTGCTTGGACGCCTCCTATGGCTTTATCATTGCCGGGACAAGAGGAAGCGAAGGAAGTTATGGGAGACCCATTGCCCAGCTGCTGCAAGTGGGGTTAAGGATGAGAAGATGATTAGGATTATTCAAAAGAAAAGAAAATACAAATAAAAGGGGTGAAAAAAAACTCAGAGAAATTAAACCAAATGTGTCAGAGGTTTAATAAAAATGACATGGACAAGCAGGAGGTAGGTGGTGCAGCTACTGAGGTTGCCATGAATCGCAGCATGAAGATTCGGGGCCGCCTGCTGCCCCGGCTCTCCAAACTGAAAAGGGACTGTGAGATAGGCTCATGTTACCCTCGTCTTGATGATTACGTACAAAAAGAAATTTATAATCCCCTCGGAGTCGATGCCCGTTAAGGTTGTAGGGCAAAGGAGCAGGCTGGGGCCTTTGGCTCAACCCTCGGCGAGGGGTCCGGGGTGTGAGCAAGATGGCCTGCGAGTGGCACCAGTGTAATGTCTTACAAAGCCTGATAATGAAGAATTAACAGGTGATGCAATTAGGTCGGGGCGATCTGGTGAGCCGCTGCAAAGGAGAGCAGATAACAGCGCCGCTAAAGCGTAGGATTCGTTAACCAGAGTTGCGTGGGGTGCTTGTCTCACCCCCCAGAAGGCAGGATTAGCACGGACCTGACGTGCGAATGGAGGACTCTTACCTTACGAAGATTGTTAGGAAAAGGTCCTGCAAACCTATTCTTCACCTTCCTTTAATGGAGCGTGGTGGACAGGAAATTTTAGTCATCTAAGCCCACTCAAGTGGCTAATTTAAAACAATTAGGATATACTAGGGTCAGATACCTGAGGTGCATAAAGAAATTCTGATTTTAATTAAAGATCTTTTAGATGCAGGTAGATTAATACCTGCAAATTCCTTGTTTAATGGCCTGTGAGAAAAACTGATGAATCCTAGAGATTCTCTGTAGATTATAAAAATAATAATAAATAATAACCCCCAGGCCAGGAGTCGGGCACAATATTGTGTTAAGGATTCGAGCCGCACAGCCGGCCAAGGGAGACTATCGTCCTGTGACCAATTTGCCTAATGTTTCCTTTTCCATTTCCACTTGTGAAGGAATTTAAAGCCAATTTGCATTCAGGGGACATAGATGGAAAAATACACATCACTGTGCTCTCATTGAGACATTTACATTACCCCGCTTACTGCTGCACCTGCCGAGACGAGAATCAGACTTGATGCAATTGGAAAATACCGTTATTTGTCATATTAATGACATAACGT
>RJWJ010017401.1:0-33034 GCA_004363605.1 Indri indri
AAAAAAAAAACAAAAAAAAAAAAACACAAAAATATAATAGGTTCTGGCCGGGTGTGGTGGCTCATGCCTGTAATCCTTATTACTCTGGGAGGCCGAGGCAGGAGGATTGCTTGAGCTCAGGAGTTTGAGACCAGCCTGAGCAAGAGCGAGACCCCGTCTCTACTAAAAATAAAAAGAAATTGGCCAAACAACTAAAAATAGAAAAAATTAGCCAAGCACGGTGGCGTGTGCCTATAGTCCCATTTACCCGGGAGGCTGAGGCAGGAGGATCACTTGAGCCCAGGAGTTTGAGGTTGCTGTGAGCTAGGCTGACGCCACGGCACTCTAGCCAGAGCAACAGAGTAAGACTCTGTCTCAAAAAAAAAAAAAAAAAAATATATATATATATATATATATATATACATATAATAGGTTCTAAGTACCAATACCATAAACAAAGTTAAAAGACACTGACAGTCCAAGAAAAATTATTTTATATATATATATATTAGACAAAGTTACTGTCCAGGCAGAGCATTCCTCCAGAGCAATAAGAAAAGGAAACCGAACAAAAGATGATCAACAGGTCCTTCCTGGCCATTACATATAAAATTGTTACACTAGTTGCCCAACATTCCCCATCCTCTTGCCCTACTTTTTCTTTATAACTTATCTTCTAACCTACTATAGACCTTACTTATTTTGTTTCTCCCACTAAAATGTAAGCTCCATGAAGACAGAGGGTTTTTTTTTTTTGTACATTTATTTAGGAATTTATTATAAAAGCAAAGAATTTGGAAACATCGTCTTTCCTCCCAGCATTTTAAAGCTGTAGCTGAGAGAAAATGTCTGATTAGGGGATTGAATGGCTAGATTGTAGCATTAGTATATTTATTCAATGAAATACTATGCAGTAGAATATTATTTGTCCTTGTTTTGCTCTAAGATGAAGAAAGAGTAATGACAGGCTGGGCGCAGTGGCTCACGCCTGTAATCCTAGCACTCTGGGAGGCCAAGGCAGGCGGATTGTTTGAGCTCAGGAGTTCGAGACCAGCCTGAGCAAGAGCGAGACCCCGTCTCTACTAAAAATAGAAAGAAATTAATCGGACAACTAAAACTATATAGAAAAAATTAGCCGGGCATGGTGGTGCATGCCTGTAGTCCCAGCTACTCGGGAGGCTGAGGCAGGAGGATCGCTTGAGCCCAGGAGTTCGAGGTTGCTGTGAGCTAGGCTGATGCCACAGCACTCACTCTAGCCAGGGCAACAGAGTGAGACTCTGTCTCAAAAAAAAAAAAAAAAAAAAAATAGTAATGACATACCGTTAAATGAAAAAAGCAAATCGAAGAACTATATGTACTCTGTTTTTTGTAAAAAGAGAAAAAGGTTTTAAGAAGCCAGTGGTTTTTAAACTTACAATATGACTTGTTTAGATCCAGAGCCTGTCATCTGAGTGAGATATCATGTCCATCTTCTCTGTTCCTACGGTATCCTGGGACAGTTAGCATTACACCACCAAGTAATTATATAAATACTTGGCCATAACCTGGGACTGATTTCTTCTGTACAGATCTAATTGGGAAGACAACATGGCAGTATATTTTACTTATAAAATTTCTTGGTCCTAATAGATCATCCATTACTTTGGTGCTTAATAAGTATGACCAATTCCATCTTACTGATAGGGGAAAAGAAAAAGCAAGATCAAAGTGTTGACAAGGCCAAGGCCTCTTCTGAGGCCTCTTTAGTCTTCTCATGGTCTTCTTTCTGTTTGAGTCTATGCCCTTATCTCCTCTTCTTATAAGGACACCAATCATATTAGATTATGGCCCAGGCTGATGACCTCATTTTAACTTATTTATTTCTTTAAAGACCCTATCTCCAAGTATAGTCACATTCTGAAGTACAGAGGATTAGGACCTCAGTATATGAATTTTGGGGGAACACTATTCAGCCTATGTCTTCTGCTAGGAGCTCTTTTCCTTCAGAGAGAGAGAGTGCTGCTAGGATCCCTGAAGTTTGGTCCATTCCACACCCCTTCCAGGTGAGCCTGCCCACGGCAGAGATTGATTGCAGCCTGGCAGAATACATTGACATGATCTGCGGTAAGCTCCTCCTTCCTTTCCTATCCCCGATAGATCCACTGGGTAGATCCACTCCAGGCTTTTGAAAAGCTTGTTTACTCTGGGAAGATAGCATCTTGGGTTACAACCTTCACTTGAGGCCAGTATTCAAGGGTGGTGTTTGGGCTTATGTGACTACTTGCTGGGTACTTAACTCCCAAAATCATAGTAACACGTCTCATCTGGGAGGTTGGCTATCCTAAACGGAAATGCCCCATAATTCCCAGAGCTTGTTTGCCTCTGTTCCTGGGAGTTTTTCTTCGTTTCAGCCATCCTAGACATCCCCGTCTACAAGAGTCGGATCCAGTCCCTCCACCTGCTCTTTTCTCTCTACTCGGAATTCAAGAACTTACAGGTACGGCAAGCGTCAGGGCTTGACTAGGCTGTAGTGAGGAAAGCTGCAGTCTCCGCTGCTCTGAGCCTGCTGTGATTGTGTCCTATGGCAATGGAGGATGTCTCTGCTGGGAATTACCTTTGCCCTTCCTCATAATTAAAGAGCAGCTAAGGAGGCAGTGGGGGGGCTTTCAAAGGAAGGGGAAAGTAGAAGAGATTTGGGCCTGAGATGACGCTAGGTAAGGATGTACAGAGGACACTTGTTTTTTTTAAAAGAGAAAGTTCTTCCTTCCTGCCTCATGAATGGAAGCAGGAAGTAAAAAGGGGTTCATTTTTGAAGAAAGTGGGACAAATCTTTGGCTGTTTTTCAAAGACAGCACCAAGGAATTGTTTTGGAAGGAGAACTGGGAGAAAATTGGAGCTTAAAGGGTTTTAAGGAAGTTAGTTCTTGCTAAAATGTAGCAACTAGCATATCCTCAATACTCAGTGAGGTTCCCTCGCCTCTTTCCTTGCAGCATTTTAAAGCTCTTGCTGAAGGCAAGAAAGCGTTCACCCCTCCATCCAACTGCACCTCCCAAGCTGGAGATGCAGAGACATTAATCTTCAGCTGAGTGACCTCCCAAGCCACCCTGTTTCAAGGCTGAACTGGCTCTTCTGCCCCAGCTGAGACAGATCGTCAGCCACCTGGAGTCCTTGCCTTGCCACAGCTTGGCTCCGGGGTGGTACCTGTCCTGCTACCCACTCGGCCAAAGAGCACTGCACATATTGTTAAACAGCTCTGCCCATCTCAGATTGCCTTCCCGGGGGAGTTATGAATCTACACCATTGTGGGGATTTGAGTTAGAAGAATTGGAATTTCTGAGATCCCATGGAGCTCAGTTTGGAAGGAAAGCTTAAAAGATGTCCTTTCTGGGATAGGGATGGAATTATTTTCTTTCATTCATAGAGTTGGTGGGCAAAGATTTTCTAAATAAAATGCTCTTTTGTCAGATTATCCTGCTGTTCTATAATATGAAAGGGAAAAGCCTGACTGAGCGTAAGGCAGACAAGGAACTTGGCTTAGCGACAGGCAGTAAGTGAAGAATAGTTTAAGCAAACCAGCTTTGTAGGATAAAATCAAACCCCAGTCCTCCAAGATTGACAGTAGAGGGGAATCATTTTTCTCCTGGAATTTAATTTTTCTGAGGGTCTTTCTCTGGTTAATGCTGCCTTCCTTACAGGCCGCCTGCCTGTCTAGCTTCAGACCTGTCTGGCTGTGGTGTCAGGGAGCCCAGCTGTTGCAGCAATCCAGGCGAGAGATGGTTAGGGGGGTTGGAGTACAGATGGATAGATTCGAGAAATATTTTGGAGTTTTATCAGCCAAGTTCCAATCAGGAAATCTGAAATCATGCTAGTTATTTCTAACAAAGGGTGTTTAATATAGGGAATTGTTAAAAAAACAAAACAAAAACAAAAACTGCTGGAAAGGTCAAAGCAGCAAAAGGGAGCAGGGAGGGTACTGAGAAACATAAAGGTGAAAAGGTCAAAAGGGTGGTAGCCTCTGCAGGGGCTGGCAGCAGAGGTGCTTCAGTGGCTGAGGAGGTGGCACACGCGGGTGCTGCTTAAGACTGCAGGCCTCGCTCCCACCACCATGGTGACTGTGGGCAGCGGCTGCTGTTGCCTTTCTCCCACCTTCTCATCTCCTGCCGGTGCTTTCCCCCCGGCAGAAGGTGACAGTTGGCAGGGAAATCTGGAAAATTCAGCAGTATGAAGCAGAGCACAGAAGGGGAAGTATGGGGCTGAGAGACAACAGATAAATAACCAGTGGGGGTAGGACTGACAGAACTGGTGGTAGATTGGATGTGGGGGATGGAAAGAAGGAAGTCAGGGGTGACTCCCAGGTTTTTTTTTCTTAAGCAAATGAATGGATTGTGGCAGCGGTCCCCAACCGTTCTGGCCCCAGGGACCAGTTTCATGGAAGACAATTTTTCCACAGACTGGGGTGGGGGTGTGGGAGGATGGTTTCGAGATGATTCAAGGGCATTATATTTATTGTGCAAACCTCTCTGCTAATGACAATCTATTTCAGCCGCTCCCCAGCACTAGCATCACTGTCTCAGCTCCACCTCAGATCATCAGGCGTTAGATTGTCACAGGGAGTGCACAAGCTAGATCCCTTGAGTGCACGGTTTACAGCAGGGGTCACGCTCCTGTGAGAATGTGACACTGCCACTGATCTGACAGGAGGCGGAGCTTACGCAGTGACGGGAGCAATGGGGAGCAGCTGTGAATACAATGCCGCTCACCTCCTGCTGTGTGGCCTGGTTCCTAACGGGCCACCGGGCCACCGACGGGTACCAGTCCGCAGCCTGGGGATCGGGGACCACAGGATCATGGAGCCAAATACCGATATGGGGGAAAGTGGGGCAAAAATTGATTGGAAGGGAAGAGTACATTAAAATGCTATGCCGTCAGCCTAATATTTACACAGCAAACACGTAGACAGGAGAACTGTTTCTTACAAAGTCTTAAACCGCGTCCAGTCACATCATGCTTCAGTTTGAGGAGGAGGCACATCTGAACTGAAGCCTCAGTTTGACACTGTGTGAAGCCCACGTGCTCTGCTCTCAGTGGGTACCGTTAATGCTCACGTTTAACCCACAGGGAATGAAGGGAGGCGAAATTTGATAGGAATTCAGATGCTCCGTTAGGTTTTCCGGAAACAATCAGATTACCTTCTTGGATAGAACTGAGACTCAGCACTAATAAATACAGTCAGTTCTCATTGTTCACCCTAGTTATGTTCTATAAAGTCACTGTAAACATGGAATTAGCAAGTGCTGAACCTTAGTACCATTTGCTCCTAGAGGAAATAAGGGTTAGGTTTCTGTGCGCCTCTGGTCATAGCATTTCATCAACTGACCATGGATTCACTGAACTCCTAGCCAACAGCACTATGTATAACTCATGCCTCAATGAAGCTTATCTAACACATTTTCCCGAAAAGCACATCACAGCCTTCACTAGACAGCACTTCAGCACTGTACTTGGAGGCCATTTCAAACAGCAAAATCAGCAAAAAAAAAAAAAAAAAAAAAGCATAACATATGGCGCTATATAAACTGCCAAAAGGGACACTTGTTTACAGTCTGAGCTGAAACAAGAAGGCAGAGTGTCACCTTGTTCAGCCTCAGCTGGGAATGTGGGTGTCAGGCAACTCATATTTCAGTGCTCTGAGCATGTCCAAAAATGACCATGGGAACATCGCTGGTAGTAATTTGGGATTACAAATAAATTGTAGCAAATTAGGCCGGGTGCAGTGGCTCACGCCTGTAATCCTAGCACTCTGGGAGGCCGAGGCAGCAGAATAGTTTGAGGTCAGGAGTTCCAGACCTGCCTGAGCAAGAGTGAGACCCCGTCAACAGAAAAATTAGCACGGTGGTGCATGCCTATAGTCCCAGCTACTCAGCAGGTTGAGGCAGGAGGATCTCTTGAGCCCGGGGGTGTGAGGTTGTTGTGAGCTAGGCTGATGCCACGGCATTAGGGCACCCTGGGCGATAGAGTGAGACTTTGTATCAAAAAAATAAAATAAATAAATTGTATCAAGTAGGTGAATTCACAGAGTCTGCAAATAAGAATGAGTGGTACTTCCTGTCTAAGTTCCCGGTTGACACGCGGGCCTTTCAGCTTCCCTCCCTTCCCCCAGCACATCCACTACCGCTCTGTGGGGATCATCTTCAGACACAGTCTTCATCAGGGCTCCTCTCTCCTCTGCCACAGGCTTCAGTTATCCTCTGTTGGCTACTTGCTCTGTGGTCCTAGGAAAAGCTAGCTAACTTCTATGCCTGAGTTAACCCAGCTGTGAAAGAGTCCAATAAACACTAACCTCTTAGTCTTGTCCTGTGAATAAAAAATATGTGAAAAAATTAAGTGCCACAGAATGTAAGATATAATAATTATGTTACTAAGTATAAATTTTCAACTTGGCCTTTTAGACTTTTCATTTGGCTACTCTCTCCCTACCCCAAGAGCCTCGTTTTCCTTCATTCCCCGAAGTGGACTGCAAAACCAATCTGCTTGCCATGCCCTGCACGTGATTCGGGAGTGCTCTCACTCAGCTTTGATGTAGCCTGTTTTCCTTGCTGAAAGTGTCCCTCACCTTCTCTGCTGATCCCAGGCGCTCAGCACTTCCAAATAAACAAGAATTGAACACAAATATTTACATCTTTACTCCCTCCTTTAATCCTACTAAAATGATAGTACAGGAATTAAAAAGACATAAACCAGCAAGGACAGATAATAGGAAAGAAAATGACAGCATACTAGATAGTAATGTAATTTTGGAAGATGGACAAGTGGCAACTAATTTAGCAGGGAGCAGGAAAAAACCCTAAAATCTGACTGCCTATGGAGGAGAGGGCCCTCGGGCCAGTAAGAAGTAAGCCATTTGACACTTAGAGAACCATGGAAAGCATCAGAAATGGAAAGTGCCAGATATTTCTGATGCAAGTGTACAGGATGGGATTGAAAACATGAAGGTTGGTTGAAGGTTTGTATAAGGAGTAAGATCCCCAGAACCTTTCTCACCTGTGCCACCCACCTCCTTTCCCCAACAGAAGATGGGCATCTTCAAACCAAGGAAACCTGGACATAAGGGTACCAAGTAACTATGAGGACAGAAGTAAGGGACCATATTTAAAATAAGAGGATTAAAGGAATGAGCATGAGACCCTCAGCCCTCTTACAGGCATATACTTCCAAAGCAGAATATTGGAGGAGTTCCCTCCCAGGAAACTGATCGGGAGAAAAGACCTACAGATACTGACAATCAGGATTCTTTAAGCAAATGTCCAGCTTCCTACCTACACATCAACGTCCATTCAGTCTTTTGGTGTCTTATTGGTGTGTGCGTGTGCATGCCAACAACCAGACAGAAGATAAGAAAGGAAATGGAAGACAATGTCATAAAGCAGCTAGATCTAACAGTCATACAGAACACTCCACCCAACAATGGCATACACATTCTTCTCATGGGACATCGTCCAGGACAGACAATGTGTTAGGCCACAAATTAAATCTCAATAGATTTAAGAGATAGATATACAAAGTATCTTCTCTGACCACACTAGGATGAAGTTAGAAATTAATAACAGAAGGAAAACTGGAAAATTCACAAATTTGTGGAAATTAAGCAGTGTACTCTGAAACAACCAATGAGTCAAAGAAGAAACCAGGTTGAAGTATGTATCAGAATTTCATTCCCAAAAAGGCTGAATGGTATTCCATCATGTGTATAGCTGTCAACGGACATTTGGGTTGTTCTACCTTTCGGCATTGATCACAATGCTGCTATGAATATTGGTGTACAAATAAATGAGCCCCTGCTCTCAATTCTTTGGGGTATAAACCTATTGCTGGATCATAGGATGATTCTTTTCATTTATTTATTTATTTTTTTGAGACTAAGTCTCACTCTGTTGCCAGGGCTAGAATGTAATAGTGTCATCATAGCTCACTGCAGCCTCAAACTTCTGGGCTCAAGTGAACCTCCTGCTCAGCCTCCTGAGTAACTGGGACTACAGTCACGTGCCACCATGCCCAGCTAATTTTTCTATTTTTTGTAGAGATGGAGTCTTGCCATGTTGCTCAGGCCGCATATGGTAATTCTATGTTAACATTTTGGGGACCCACCATCCTGTCTTCAACAGCGGCTGCACCATTTTGCATTCCCACCAATAGTGCACAAAGTTGGACAATTTTTTTTAAATGTATTTTGTATTATTATGGGTACATAATTGTTGTATATTATTTATAGGGTACCTGTGATGTTTTGATACAGGCATACAATATGTATTACTCAAGTCAGGGTAATTGGGGTATCCACCTCAACCCTTTATCATTTCTTTGTGTTAGGAACATTCCAATTCCACTTTTAGTTACTTTAAAGTATTCCCTAACTTATTGTTGATTATAGTCACTTTGCTGCAATATCAAATATTGTTCATTCTAACTGTCTAACTCTATTTTTACATCCATTAACCATCCCCCCCTCCCTGCTACCCTTCTCAGCCCCTGGTAATCATCATTCTACTTTCTGTCTCCATGAGATCAATTGTTTTAATATTTAGCTCCCACATAGGCATGAGAACGTACGAGATTTGTCTTTCTGCGTTTGGCTTATTTCACTGAACATAATGTTTTCCAGTTCCATCATGTTGTTGCAAATGGTAGGATTTCATCCTTTTTATGGCTATATAATATTCCACTTTGTATATGTACCACAATTTCTTTATCCATTCATTCATTGATGGATGCTTAGGTTGATTCCAAATCTTGGCTATTGTGAATAATGCTGCAATAAACCTGGGAGTGCAGATATCCTTTCAATATACTAATTTCCTTTCTTTTGGATATATACCTAACAGTGGGATTGCTGGATCATATGGTAGTTGTACTTTTAGTTTTTTGAGGAACCTCCATACTGTTCTTCATAGTAGCTGTACTAATTTACATTCCCACCAACAGTGTACAAGGGTTCCCCTTTCTCCACATCCTCGCCAGCATTCATTATTGCCTATCTTTTTGGTAAAAGCCATTTTAACTGGGGTGAGAGGATATTTCATTGTAGTTTTGCTTTGCATTTCTCTGATGACTGATGATGTTTAGCATTTTTTCATATACCTGTTGGCCATTTGTATGTCTTCTTTTGAGAAAAGTCTATTCAGATCTTTTGCCCATTTTTAAATCCAATCATTTATTTTTTCCTGTTGGGTTTTTGGAACTCCTTATATATTATAGTTATTAATCTCTTGTCAGATGGGTAGGTTGAAAATATTTTCTCCCATTCTGTGGGTTGTTGCTTCACTTCATTGATTGTTTCCTTTGCTGTACAGAAGCTTTTTAGCTTGACATGATCCCATTTGTCCAATTTTGCTTTGGTTGCCTGTGCTTTGGGGGTATTAACTGAAGAAGTCTGGCCCAGACCAATATCCTAAAGCATTTTTCCAATGCTTTCTTTTAGTAGTTTCATAGTTTCAGGTCTTAGATTTAAGTCTTTAATCCATTTTGATTTGATTTTTGTATATGGTGAGAGATAAGGGTCTAGTTTCATTCTTCTGCATATGGATAATCCAGTTTTCTCAGCACCATGTATTGAAGAGACTGTCCTTTCCCCAATGTACTTGGCAATTTTGCTGAAGATAACTTTACTATAGATGTGGGGATTTTTTTCTGGGTTCTCTATTCTGTTCTATTGATCTATGTGTCTGTTTTTATGCCAGTACTGTGCTGTTTGGATTACTACAGCTTTGTAGTATAATTTGAAGTCAGGTAATATGACTCCTCCAGTTCTGTTCCTTTTGCTCAGGATGGCTTTGGTTATTCTGGGTCTTTTGTGGTTCCATATAAATTTTAGGATTATTTTTTCCATCTCTGTTAAAAATGTCATTGGTACCTTGATGGGAATTGCATTGAATCCATAGATTGTTTTGGGTAGTATGGATATTTTAACAATACTAATTCTTCCAATCCCTGGGTATGAAATATCTTTCCTTTTTTTGTGTCCTCTTCAATTTGTATAGTTTTCATCGTAGAGATCTTTCACTTCTTTGGTGAAGTTTATTCCTAGATATTTTATTTTATTGGTAGCTATTGTAAATAGGATTACTTTCTTGGTTTCTTTTTCAGATTGTTTGCTCTTGGCATACAGAAATGCTACTGATTTTTGTATGTTGATTTTGTTTCCTGCAACATTACTGAATTTGTTTATCAGTTCTAATAGTTTTTTTTGTGGAGTCTTTCAGTATCACTAGGTATAAGATCATATCATCTGCAAACAAGGATAATTTGACTTCTTCCTTCCAATTTGGATGCCCTTTTTCTCTTGTTTGATTACTCTAGCTAGAACTTCCAGTACTATGTTGAATAACAGTGGTGAAAGTGGGCATCCATGTCTTGTTCCACATCTTAGAGGAAAAGCTTTCAGGTTTCTCCATTCAGTGTGATACTAGCTGTGGGTCTGTCATATATGGCTTTTACCGTGTTGAAGTATGTTCTTTTTATACCCAGTTTTTTTAGAGTTTTTATCCTGAAGGGATATTGAATTTTATCAAATGGTTTTTCAGCATCAATTGAAATGATCATATGGTTTTGATCCTTTGTTCTGTTGATATAAAGTTGGACAATTTTTACAAGTCCTTATTAAACAGCCTATTGTATCTGGAGGACTTCAGTAAAGCATAGTCAAGGTGGAAAAATGCAACCTGAGCTGTGCCTACCCAAATGTTGAACTGCTGTACATTCAAGTTCAAGGTAAGAAGCCACCTGCCTAATATTGGAGGATAAAGGTGAAAGATTAAGCGACTGAAGTATGTTAAACATTAGTGTTCTTTCCTAGGAAAGAGGGAACTGTCATGTAGTCCACGATCTTTAGAAAGATCAAAGTATTCCAGAAATATGAGAAGAGACTAGATCAGGGATCCCTGCCCCAGTATTTCATTATGAAAATTGTCAAAAGAATTTTAGAATTGTACAGTGAACACTATATACCCACCACCTAAATCTTATAATTCACATTTTGCTAAATTTGCTTTATCACATAGCTTTACATCTCTCTCCATGCATCAATACACCTTATTTTTTGATCACTTCAAAGTAAGATGCAGACATCAATGCATTTCACCCCCAAACATATCAGCATGCATATAATTACATTGAATTCAACATTTATTTATGGTTTGAATATTTGTCCCTCCAAAACTCATGTTGAAATTTAGTCCCCAATGTGATGGTTTTGAGAAGTGGGGCCTTTAAAAGGTGATTGGCGGCCGGGCGCGGTGGCTCAAGCCTGTAATCCTAGCACTCTGGGAGGCCGAGGTGGGCGGATCGTTCTGAGCTCAGGAGTTCGAGACCAGCCTGAGCAAGAGCGAGACCCCATCTCTACCAAAAATAGAAAGAAAATTAATTGGATAGCTAAAAATATATAGAGAAAAAAATTAGCTGGGCATGGTGGCACATGCCTGTAGTCCCAGCCAGTCGGGAGGCTGAGACAGTAGGATTGCTCGAGCCCAGGAGTTCGAGGTTGCTGTGAGCTAGGCTGATGCCACGGCACTCGCCCCAGGCAAGAGAGTGAGACTCTGTCTCAAAAAAAAAAAAATAAATAAATAAATAAAAGGTGATTGGCTTGTGAGGGCTCTGACCTGATGAATGGATTAATCCATTCATGGATTAATGGGGCAAGAATGCTCTCACCAGATGTGCCCCCTTGACCTTGGACTTCCCAGTCTCCAGAACCGTAAGAAATAATTTCCTTTTCTACAAATGACCCAGTTTTGGGTATTCTAAGCAAGAGAAAACGGACTAAGACATGGTTGTCAGGTGAAATCCATAAACAGTGAAAACTGAAAATCAAATGAACATTTGATAATTTTTCAGCAACAGCTTTGAGATATAATTCACATACCATAAAGTTCATCCTTGTATAATTGCTTTTTACTATATTCACAAAGTTGTGCATTGATTACTCTTAGTTCCAGAATATTCTCATCACCCCAAAAAGAAACCCCATACTCATTAGTTGTTATTCCCCATTTTTTCCTGCCCCCAGCCCTGGGCAATCACTAATTTACTCTGTAGATTTGCCTACTCTGGACATTTCATATAAATGGAGTCATACAACATGTGGTCTTTTAGGTTTGGCTTCTTTCACTTAGCAAAATGTCTTCCATGGGTTTGGGTCTGTGTAATGAGCAGGGATTTCTTAATCTGCATCTTCTGGGAAAAGAGTCTTTAGCTTTCATCAAAGTCTCCGAGGGGTATGTCACTCAGCAAAGTAACAAGGAATCCCCAATCTAAGGAATAGGGGTGGAGAATCAGTAGTTTGTAAGTCTGCCCCTTTGTCAACATTTGGCAAATTGGGAGACTTGCCAGGAAGAGCAAACCTTTCTGCTAAAGTAAGACCTTGAGAACTTCTGACAGGAGCGGAGAACTTGCAGCCTTGTCACAGGACCATCAAGGAAGGGTCATGGGACTCCCCCGCCCCCCATAGGCAGCATGGATGACAAAGTCAACGGAGCGAGGCACTCTGGCTTCTAAAAGTTCCAGAGTGGCAAGGAGTTCACATGCAAAATCAGTAGAAGCCAGAACTAAGTTCCTCTTAGGTTGCTGATGTAGCCTTAGCCACTCCCATGGAGGAAAATACTGAGGAAGAGAGAGGTAAGGGAAGGACCTGAATCAGAAACCCCCAAAGCCAGGCAAGCCAATCTGTCGCTAAAAAATATAATATAGACTGGGTGTGGTGGCTCACTCCTTTAATCCTAGCATCCTGGGAGGCTGAGGTGGGGGATTGCTTGAGGTAGGCGATTGTTTGGGTTCCAGACCAGCCTGAGGAACATAGTGACCCTGCGTCTACAAAAAATGTAAAAATTAGCTGGGCATGGTGGCACGTGCTGGTAGTCCCAGCTACTTGGGAGGCTGATGCAGGAGGATCGCATATGCCCAGGAGTTTGAGGTTGCAGTGAGCTATGATGACACCACCGCACTCTAGCCCTGGCAACGGAGTGAAGCTCTGTCTCAAAAAAAAAAAAAAGAATATAAATTTGGTCTCAAAAAAGTCATCCCATTTCTAGGCTTTTCCCCCTCATGATCCCCCATTAAAATTTAAAAAAAAAATATCACAGCCTAGTCTGAATCTTTTACACTCCTGATCAGGACATAGGGGCTCAGCATACCTTAACCCCAGTCCTGAGTAGGGGAAAGATGGCCAAGTGACATGGACCAATTGAGAATGAGATGCTGGTTACAACTATGAGCCCCACCTGGCACTCCTGAAATAGAAAATGCTGGCCCTGCCACTGGGAACAATGTAATTAAAGAAATATTATTTATTTTTAAAAATAAAAGACCTGAAGCAAATTTGGTAATGTCAGAGTTGAGTGGTGCTTGCTGTATTTTCTCTACTGTGTGATTTAAAGATTTCATTTAAAAAACATATTTGAAGAAATGTAGCAGAGATATGTAAATCCATTCAGTCGAATTTATTGAATTTACGGTGTGCTCAGCACTAGGCAATAACATGAAAAACATTACAAAACAAGATCTCAACAAGGGAAAAATATACTCTGCACTGTATTAATTCCCAATCATCTCTGTGTTGCTTTTTAAAGCATTCTTAGGTCGTTTTGGGGTATGCAGTCTCCCTCTTTCTACATGTCCTACAAGCTTCCGGCACTATCAAATTATGTGCCTGCTGTGACCATCCTAGTGGCGCGGGACCAGTGGCTTCCTGGTGCTGGGGCAGCCAGGGGTCGTCAGGGCTGGGACCCCATGGTGGAGGAGATGTGCTGAGCGTGAAACCGCCAATCCCAAGGGCTCTGGACACTCACAGTGAATCATTGAAGGCCAAACTTGGGGAACACAAAAAGGGCTCAGGGCCCCTTACTCACCCCCTCCCCCAGGGGATGTGCTTAAAGTGCTAACACTGTAACAAAATGACACATTGCTACACGCCATCCTGGGTGCCACCAGGTCTGTCATCTCTCTCTTCCTACCTGGCTTGTGCTAACACTAGGCACTGGCACTGCCAGGGGCCAGGCCAATAGAAAAGTCTAGTGCCCAGTGAAGAAGGTCCAACATATAACCTAGGATGTCCGAGAGGTGAGGGCAGAGGGGTAGATGAGGGCAGAAAGGTACACAGCAAAAGGGACTAGTTTGTGCTTGGCCAGTGCCCCTGGGCCAGGGGTTGGTTCCTGTGCAAACTGCAGTTTAGTTCTACAGCTAGTAGGGTCCTAAATTCTCCCTGAGGGAAAAAAGCTACATAGCATAGGCAGGACATCCATGCAGGGTCCTCCCTGTCCCCCAAGCACGCATGCCCCCATGCCTACAGTACAAAGTGCTAAGGACTACTGGTGCGGGGTATTTAGCAGGCCATGCCACACTTGGATGCTGGATGATGTCCGAACACACCTGGCCAAAGAGCCCCAGCTGCCTGGGCCCAGTCATCACATGCAGGCCCCCAACCTGAATTGGCAAGAGGGGCTCAGGGCCAGCTGGCAGCGTGGTCAAGGATACCTGTGCCCCTGTGGGTCAGATCCAGTGAAACACATCATGTGCATGACACAGAGGGCACCCCAGCCAGGAGGGCAAGCAAAAGTGGCAGTGGGATGGCCTCTTCATGTTGGCCACGCAGCTAGGCAAAGGATGCCTTGGAGGAGGAGCTGGAGGGTATCTGGGGGCCAAGAGGGCGCCCCTCTCTCACCCTCAGCTCAGAGCCAGATCTCATCACTGCTCACGCTGGACACTCGATAGATGTAGCCCAGCATTGGGAGGCGGATGAAGCCTGTGAGGTCAAAGAGGCGCGGGGGCCTCAGTAACCCTGGTTCCTGGGAATGTGGAAGAGCCCTCTCTGCCCCCGGGCACTCAGAGGCCTTCGACACATTGACACATACACAGGGCTGGGGAGCAGGGGAGGAGGGCAGCAGGCCCCTTGCCAGTACCTCGGCTGGTGAGGAGGCCGCCGGGCTCTGGGTCCAGGAGCTCTGGCTGGCTGTTGTTCCGAGGTATCTGCCGGTCTGCTGATTTCCCTGTTGGGTGACAAAGGGGGCTGTGCCCAGGACAGGAGCGTGCCTGATGGGGTCTTGCTCATCCTAACCACCAGGGTCTCTCTTTTTCTCAGAAGCACCTGCAAACAGCAGGGGCCTGGATGTACCTCTGGAATCTGGAGTGAGGTCGTTGAGCTGAAGGTTGGATGGGAGGGACATGTTCTCCCGTGGCAGGCGCACGTTGTTGAGTTTCAGGTTGTTGGAGTCACTATGGGCAGACAGAGGTTGGGATATGCCCTGGCGCCAGCAGGTGCAGGTTCCTGTACTGGGGCCTATTCCAGACCTACCAGAAACCCCGGGTTCCCACATGTCCCCCATCCTGCATTTCCGATCAGCCCGTCCACCCAGCCCCAGGAAGAGTTACCTAGAGACCAGAGACGGGCGTCGGGAGGGGCCTGAGGAGAAAAACACCATGCCACCGAATCTCAATGTGCCCTCCCATGCCGGGCTCTGCCTCCCCTGCCCTTTCAGACCCAGGACCCTCAGGCAAGTGGTCTCTCAAATGCCCAGCCTGGGTTCCCAGGGCCTGACCCTGCTACCCAGGACCCATGTTGTCCTACCCACGGCCACGCCCTGGAAGTGCTCCGCCACTTGTCAGAGATGACCTGTTCTGCCCAGCTCTACTTGCTGTTTCTGCTGCTCACCCCAACCTCACCACCACTCCCTTAGCCCTCCTCTGCCCCCAACACCCCTGGCCCTACCTTTGGTCTTCTTCTCTTTCCTGCAGACCAAGCAGGCCACCAAGGTGCTGAACCCCACAAGGGTGCCCAAGGCAAGCCCTCCAGCTACAACAATGCCCAGCAGTGGTACTTCTATCCGAGTGGCCAGGAGCCCTGCGAGTTGTCTTTTGGTTAGGTTCCAAGTGGGCAGTGCCCCAGCCCCAAAATGTTGTAGGAACTATTCTGCCCTCCTTGCCCAAGGTAGATGGGGACAGCTCATCCACGAGACCCACCCAAAGGGCAACAAGTCCTCCCATGTCTGCACCCTGGTTCCTGCACTCGCCTGAGCCTTTGCTGGGCCAGTCGCTGGCAATTCTCACCTGGGGCTGGCAGTGAGGCACTGGTGACACCCACGTCATTGGCGGCCACCACCGAGAGGTTGTGTGCCAGGCTGTGGAGCTGTAGCTGCACAGTGTGGTTGGTGAGCCAGGGGTAGTTCTGGGCATCCAACACCAGGAAGTCAGAGGTGTTGACAGTCACTGGTCCATCCTGGTCGATCCAAGTGACATTGGCAGGTGGGTTGGCACGCACCAGGGCAAACAGGACAACCAGGAGGCCTGGGCCCTGAGCTTCCTGGTACTTGGCCCCGACCTGGGTAATCTCCGGCTTAACTGGTACAAAGCAGAGGCCAACACGCTCTCACCACAGTGCCTCATGCTTCTGGCCATTTCTTCCCAAACCGAAACCCAGGTGGGAGCCAGGAGCCTGGACCCCTCCTCAGAGGGGGCACTGAGAAATGCGATGGCTGGGTCTGCCAGAGAGGCAGCACTTTGCAGCGATTAAAAATATAAATACCAGAGCCCAGATGTCTGCATTTGAATCCTGGCTCTGCTTCCAAGCTGTAGGACCTTGGGCAGACTGTTTAACTTTTCTGTGCCTCAGTTTTCTCATTCATAAAATGGGATAACAATAGTAATCACCTCATAGGATTATTGTGAGGATAAGGTGAGTTAATATTTGCAAAGTGCTTAAGTGTTTATTAAATGTCCTGCCAACCACCCTGCCTGGTGGCTTCTGGGGGTCCCTGGGCAGAAAATCTCTCCCTGCCCAACTCAGGGGCACTCACATTGCACATTGAGGATGATGGAGGCGTTGGCTGACTGGCCCCTGCCTGGGTCCTGCAGGGAGCAGTTGAGCTCATGCTGGGCCCGCTGGGCAGTGATGGTAAAGGTGCTGGTGCCCCCAGAGAAGGCCTCCCCACCCACGCTCAGCAGTCTCGAGGTGCTGGCCTCCTGCAGCTGTCCATCCAGGTACCAGGCCAATCGGGGGGTGCCAGGGCCCCCCGCCACCCGGCAGGTGAAGGCGTGGCGCTCATTCTCCCGAAGTGCCAGCTCAGCCCAGGTCTGACCATCTATTTGTGGTGCCAACTCCCCCCAACCTGGAACACAGCAGAGGGCCTCTGGGAAGGGCTGGAGGAGGGTTGGTCCTGTTCTGTGACCAGGACAAGGTCATTACAGCGGGGCAGCAGGCCCAGAGCCAGGGCACCTGGGTTCTCTCTCCAGGGACTGGCTGGACCTAGGGTAGGTGGGTGAGGAGAACCAGGCTCCACAGTGGGTGCGGGGACTGAAGGTGTAGCGAGAAGGACAGAGGAGGCTCTTGACCCCAGAAGTGCTTGGTGGAGGAATGAACAGGGGTGTACCTGAGCTCAGAAGGGCGGGCAGGAGCAGCAGTGTGTGCGAGAGGGTAGCTGGGCCTGGAGGCAGCGCCATGGTGGCCCGGCCGGGGCCCCAGGCTGCTGGGAGAAGGGGGCGGGCCTCGGTGTCAGCCAGGTGAGAGCAGGCAGGCCTAACAATTCCTCCAGGAATTTACTCTCCAGAAACAAAAAGAACCATGCACGGAAACACAAATGTAGACCAGCCCACAGTGGCGAAGGCATAGACCCACCCAGCATGTACCTGGCCACCCAGCGGGCACAGAACCAACCACTGACTCGGGGGGACAAGCAGGTACACACTCGCAGACACACAGAAGCAACGAGCGCCAGCGCAGCCGCACCGTGCCCAGACACACACGCACACTCAAGCCACACGCGTCCCTCCCCCAAAGGGAGCGCCTATCTCCTCACCCCTCCTCTTCCCTGCCCCGTTCCCCCTCCCATCTCTCTCCCTGCGCCCCCTTCCCTATCCCACTTGCTCAGGTGGATTTGGGCGGGAGAGGAAGGGGTGGGGTCGCCGAAGCATCCCGCCCCCGCCCCCTTCCCCCGGGCGGCTCACCTGGCTCCCTCCCCGCGCGCAGCCGGAGCAACTGCTCAGGTCTGAGGAGCACCGCAGTCCGCTGCAAGGGCGGGGTCTGCGCCAGGCAAGGCCAATCAATGCCCAACCACGGGCCCGCCGCGCGCTCCCCCCGGCCCCACGCCGCGTGCACCTGAGTGCGCTTCTGCCCGTGCGTGGCCGCGTGGGCGCGACGCAGAAGCAGGCGAGTTGGTGAGGTCGGTGCAGCTTTATTGGTTCAGGGCCCCTCCCGCCCCCTCGGCCGCGGGCACCCAGGCCCTGCGGCGCTCAGCGCCCGTTGCGGGGGCCGCGCAGCTGCCCCATCATGTCAGCCAGCATGCGGTTGCACAGCGCGGCGTAGGGGTTGAGCCGCACCAGCTGGCGCCGCGCGAAGGGGCTGCCCAGCCGCGCTGCCCGCTCGAAGTCCCTGCGGGCATCGTCGTCCCGGCCCTGCAGCCGCGCCAGGAGCCCGCGCTGCACGAAGCTCTGGCGGGCGGCGCGGCCTTGGCCGCCGCTTAGCTCCACGGCGCGCTCCAGGTCCTCCAGGGCGCCTGCGGGACGGGAGGCGGTCACTGGGCGGCAGGTGCCGGAGCCCGCCGGCCACCCGTAGCCGCGCGGATCGCTGCAATCCGTGGTGGTCTGTGAGGCTCCGGGCACGGCCATTTACAGCTCAGGCCGCTTGCTGCACATGCAGACATTCGATGCTGGAGGTAGGGATTTATTATCCCATTACGCAGCTGGAGACTGGAGGAGTTGGGAAGACTTGCCCTGGGCTGCACAGCCACGTAGGAACAGGTTCCTATTATTTTCCACCACTAATACACTAAAACATGAACGTTGCGGGAGGATTTCGAATGGTCACTATGTTTTGAATCTGGCCCATTGTCGGGCAAGTAGCAGGCAAGTCATTCCACACGTGTTTTGTTTTTTTTTCTCCCTAGCTAATCCACGCATAAGTTATTAATCATCTACTATGTGACAGGCGACTGACTCAATCCCAGGGTTCAAAAAAATTATAACGAGGCGCGGTGGCTGGGGCCTGTAACCCCAACTACTGGGGAGGCTGAAGCAGGAAGATCATTTAAGGCCAGGAGTTCAAGACCAGCCTGGGCAACATGGCGAGACCCTGTCTCTACAAAAAATAGAAGTATTCGCCAGACGTGTCAGTAGTCCCAGCTACTCACTTGGGAGGATCCCTTGACCTCAGGAGTTCAAGTCCAGCCTGGGTAACAAAGCAAGACCCTCCCCGCACTCTAAAAAAATTTTTTTAATTAAAAATTGTAATTAACTGCACAACCATTTCTTGCAAAGACAATAAAGTCAGTTTCTCATTCTTCTGAGGGCTCTAGGGATTCCCTATTGTTCCCGGGATGGAGTCCAAACTCCCCAGCCTGGCGTTCCTGGCCCTGGGAGCACCTGCAGCAGCACTGGTCCTAACAAGTAGTTCCTACTAGGCTTCCATAGTTTACACTTTCCCGTCAGCCTGGTCCCTCTGTCCCACTGTCCCCAATTTAGCCAGAGTAACCTGAATGCAGCAGGTTGATCCAGTCACTCCCCTGTTAAAATCCTTAAGTGGTCACCTGTATTTTCAAGACAAAGTCCAATCTCAGCCTAACACTCCCAAGGTCTTCACCATCCGACCCCTGCCTGTCCCTCCAGGCCCAGCTCTCCATCCTTCCTCCACTCCAGCCAGCCTGAAAATCTGAAGTTCCCTGTACCTGTGCATTCCTTCTGGACCTCCACAGACTCTTCCTTCTCCCACTCCCTCCCACGCACGTAGCGAACTTACTCATCTGTCGAGACTTACCCTTCAGGAAGCGGTCCCATGCTGACCCCTCTCAAACTTGTTTTACTGGTATCGTGTATGTGTCTGTTCTACCCCCAAGACTAGGAGCTCCTTGAGGAGCAGTATCATGTGGCATTAAGAGCACACACTGCAGCCCTGCCACCTGCTTCAAATCCCAGCTCTGCCACTTCCCAGCTGTACGACAGT
Source organism: Indri indri (assembly GCA_004363605.1). Taxonomy (NCBI): domain Eukaryota; kingdom Metazoa; phylum Chordata; class Mammalia; order Primates; family Indriidae; genus Indri; species Indri indri. The sequence goes on from RJWJ010017401.1 coordinate 19,931, forward strand.
GAACAAGTTACTTAACATCTCCATGCTTCAGTTTCTTCATCTAGCAAACAGAATAGTGCATACCGTTTAGGGTTGTTGCAAGAATTAAGTGTGTCACCGCAGCTTACATGTAAAGTGCTTAACGCCTGCACATAGTAACCGCTATATAAATGTTAGCTGTCAATAGTGTACCATTTATCTGTATGTCCTCAGCACCTAGCCTACTGCCTGCCACATTGTAGGTTCTCATCAAATGTTCCTTAAATGAATGAATGGGATGCAATCACTTCTGACTTTTAAACAGGCCCATGAGATTAGCAGGGCCCATGATACATCTCATACTTTATGCGTAAGAAGACAGGCTCCAGAGTTTAGTGACTCCCCACCCCTCATAGCCTGGCTCCATAAGCACTTCATCTCTGGTCTGTGCCCTCTGGCAGCCCCTTCTGCAGAGGCTCCGGGGCATCTCCCCTTACCTGCCACATCTCCCTGAAGTCGCCGGGCCTGGGCTCGGTTGTTGTAGGCTGATGCCCTCTCAGGCAACAGGCAGATGGCTTGGCCAAACCTCTCCAGGGCTGTGCTGAGGTCCCCAGCCTCTGCTGCCATCACCCCCTGCAGCTCCAGGGCCTTGGACTGCTCCAGCTGTGCTTGAGGGAAAACTCCATCTGTGCCAGGGAATGAGCCAGGAGGGGACAGGTGTGCAGTTAGGGCAAGAAGAAAAGGCCACCTCAGGCTTTGGAATCCCGAGATCTGAGCCAGAGCTGACTGAGTGTGGGTCACAGCAGGGATCAGTTGCAGTGCTTGGGGTTAGTGGGACCTGAGGTCACCAAGGCTGGGAGCTAGCACTGCCTAAGTTCCAAAGGGATCTGGGAAAGGGATCTTGGTTGGCTCCCCATTGCCAAGAGAATGAAGCCCAAACTCCTTAACCTGTAGTTCAAGAACTTGCACATGGTCACACAACCCATAAATTGCAGAGCTTGAATTGGAACCCAGGTCTTTCTGGCTCCTAAGCCTGTCCGCATTTTGCTCTACTATACTGCGTATTACACAAAGGCCACCATGACATTAACAAGTCATGAAAATCACCCCTCAGCTTTTCAGTCTGAAGTTTCAGTAAGGCTTAGGCTTCCACTCCTCCAGAAACAAACAGCATTAAAAACTCCTTCATTAGGGAATAATGGAAAAGCTGGTTAGCTCGGTGCTTGGCTTGTAATAGGGTTTAATAAATGCAGGCTGAGCCTAGTGGCTCATGCCAGTAATCCTGGCACTCTGGGAAGCCAAGGCAGGTGAATTGAGGTCAGGAGTTTGAGACCTTATCGCCACAAAAAGTAGAAAAATTAGCTGGGCGTGGTGGTGTGCACCTGTAGTCCCAGCTATGTGGGAGGCTGAGGCAGAAGGATCACTTGAGCTCAGGAGTTTGAGGTTGCAGAGAACTATGATCATGCCGCTGCCCTCATGCCCAGGCAACAAAGCAAGACCCTGTCTCTAAAAATAAAAACCAAAACTTGCTCTTTCTGCTTTCTATATTGTAACCACTCATTCAAGTGAGCCACCACTCCCTGCCCTGCCCTGTTTCTGTCTTCCATTCCATGGTGGTGGTGGGGTGATAGTCTCTGTTATGACGTAGATGTGAGTTTAACATTATCCAACACAATTATGCTTGGATCATGGAATGAATAAAGTGGTTTAAGTTCAGAGGTGTAAGAGCTGATTGCTTTCTCCTCTTGGCAGACTGTCTCTCACTAAACCCCCATCAGTGCATTAAGGATCAGCCAACCTGATTCTAATCTCAATCATAACCCAAGGGTAAGATCACCTCCCTCTGCCACTCTCGGGAGGCCAGCAGGTCAGCCTACGTGGAGAACTACACTCCAGGCCAAATGCTCACCTTCATCTAGTTCTTCCTTTTCTGCTTCTCCTAGGTCCAACTCAACATCTCCAAATGGGGTGTCGGGGTTGAAGATGGCCTGCAACACTGCCTGATCATTTGGAGTCCCCATGGTGCTCAACTCCAGAATCCCAAAAGGTGACTCAGGATGAGAGAAGAGGGAGGAAAGGGGTAGGTGCTGAGCCTCCGACAGGCAGTGGATCTAAAAAGAGGAGGTTCTGTCTGAGGACCAGCCCCTCGAGAGGAGTGTCTCCCATTCCTTGGCTATAGTGTAAACTCAACCCCCTTGGGCCTGGGGTTAGTGATGGCTGGCAGAATATTTACAATTATTTCTCAACGCTCCCCACCCCCCACAGAATAAACAAATCCAGTTTCAGCCTTAAGGTGGAGTAGAGCAAAGAGAAGGTGTTCTCCAGCTTTTCCCTGAAATGCTTTCATTTTATTCACGAGAAAAATTGTTAGAAGCTGCTGCTTAACCTCCCCTGGATAAAAGAGGGGGGATATGTAAAAAGTAAAGGGACTATTCCTTTGTCCTCTTGACCCCTTCCTGAATATATATCATGGATGGAGCAAAAGGAGAAAATACAGTCAGTGTGAGCTGGACACAGCCGTGCATGCCTGTAGTTCCAGTTACTTGGGAGGCTGAGGCAGGAGGATCGCTTGAGCCCAGGAGTTCAAGGCTGCAGTGAGCTATGATTGAGTTACTGCACTCCAGCCTGTGTGATGGAGAGAGACCCCACCTCTAAAACAAAAAATTTACAAAGAGAGTCAGTGTGAAGTGGGACCTGAAGGTATGCTATGGGGAATGATTTAGTGATTCCACCTTAAAAGAAAGGACTGTGGAAGGTACTTTGAACCAGGTCACAGGCCACGCCCCTCCTCCCACACCCACCAAAGCCAAAAGGAATCTCAACCCTGTGCAGCAATAAACTTGACATGTTTATTAATTAAACTATCACTTAAATAAAAAAAAGTGCATAGAAAATAAACATGTTTAAAAACTCCTTTTTTTTTTTTACAACTATGTACACTTTTTACTTTTACATTCAGTCTTTCGTAGAGAGCTTTCAGCATTATTATTTTTTGAACTATTAAAGTATTTTCCTTCATCCCTGTCACAGGGAGTTAACACTGATGGACTTTAGACACATTTTCCTTTTATTTTTTCTCTTTTTCTCTAACCAGAAGCTTGGAAGAACACAAGGAAAAAAAAAAAAACAAAAGATCTGTTATACATGATAAAGTTGTCAAGAAATGTCTTATTTCTAGAAAAGAAGCTTGTCATCTGTTGAGCTCTTGAAACAATTATTCAACTACCTGTATTTACTAAAGAGACTGTTAAAAGTTCAATAAAAGAAACACCACAATTCTATTTTCTTGGTTGAAAGACAGAACTAGAGTACCTCAGAACAAGATACCAGGAAAGCACAGAACACAATTTTCCCCTAAATGCAGGTGGTAACCCCAACATTCATAACCAAAAATAGAGAAACAAGGAGTACAGGTACTGACTGGCAACATTCATGGGCAGAAAAAAATCCAGGTGACACCATTTCTGCATTTCTCTCCGATTCTAGGAATAGACTGTTTTACCATCCCTTAATTGTTTGGGTTTTCCCCCATTTTGGGAATCGGAGGAATGCCAGCCTGACGTTTTCCTGCCACTACTAGCAACTGTAACACAATCCTTATCTATAGTGTTAAGAGAATTAAAAGCCATGGACTGAACTAGGCTTTGTTACATGGTGCATTACTATATTAGTTCCTATATATATCATATTTATATTTATTTGAAAACCAAAACAAACAAAAAGTTGCAAGTTTTCAGAGTGTGAGACTTGACTGGTATTTATGATTCGGCACAAAACCATCTGCTCAATAACCTTGTATTGCTTAAAAATGAAGGAAATGAAACAAAAAATTACACCCAGCCCTTTGCAATGACCCGCTTTTCCTTAAAAACAAAAACAACTTGATTTCTATTAAAAAAATCCCAAATCAAACTTAAAAGTTAACATCTGACAAGGTTTTGACCTTTAGTATTTTCAGATATTGATTGAACGTCAGTCCTTTAGAAAGATACATTCATTAAAAGATTTTTTTTTTGTTTTTTTTTTTTGTGTGTGTTGTTGTATTTTTTTTTTTTTTTTTTTTTTAAATCAAGGGAGCTGCATGGTACTCACTGCATTGGCCGGGGGTTTGACAGAGGCGAGCAGGGTGGTGGGCTAGGTCCTGGTCTGGTTGAAAACGTATAGCTGCCAGGGCTTCCCCCTTAATTCTTGTTATTGGCCTAAAAACAGGAGGGGCTGTGCTAAAGATGGTGGGTGGCCAAGGAGGGAGCCAAGGGACCAAGTTCCGGCCAAAGGGTCAGCGCCATGCAGCTGTTCTGGTTACACAGTTGTCACTGGCCACCAGGAAATGCAGCCACAACAGGTTCTAGCAGCAAAGCTATAAGTGAGCTGGCTCTCACTGAGAACTGACCAGGTTTGCAGCTATTACTCCTTAGGGATTTGGGATGCCCCTTGGGGGATTCTTGGGAATGACCCACCACAATTCCTCAATCTGCATTTTTGTGCGGATATTCCCTCAGTCACTTTCAAAACAAACTCAAGACGTGTTTGGGAGATAGCTGTGCCATTTTTGCCTTCTTTCCCTCGCATAGGGAAACACTAGCTTATCCCCCAAGTTGCTGGCAGGTATGCTGAAATTTTGGCAATGGACTCAAGGCTGAGCTGTAAGAGGAACTTCTCATTTCTGTGGTTGACAATTAGGGGGTGGAAAGGCAAGGCAAACCATCTGCAGCTGGCAGGAGAAGGAAAGATGTGGGTCCCTCCCCTGTCCTCAGGGTTTGGGGTTGGTAGAGAGAATGAGGAGGGGGCTCACAGTACAGCATGGCCTAGCAGGGCAGTAACTAGGTCTATTTAGCTGAGTTTCCCCCACTCCCTGACTGGCCTTTGGGTCTTTCTCAAGGTGAATTCATGACCCATCAGTGCATTAATCATTTCAGTAACAAATGCAGCTTAAGTTTTTTTTCTTTAAAAAAAATAGGAATACAAGGATTTACCAAAAAACCTCACACAGTGCAATAATAAAGGAAACCAGACACTAGTGGAACCCCTAGGGCCACTGCATCTTGTTCATGGGCAAAAGGAGGAAGGGAGGTGAGGTCTGGGTAGAGTGCTTTTCCCCAGTCCCTTGCTGGCACTTCTCCACGATGACAAGGAAGTCTCTGCCATCCTGGCCACAGTGCTGGGCTCCCTGCATGACAGTGAAAACAGTGATAATGTTCCAGCAAAGCCACCAGATAAAGTTCTTAAGGTCACGGAAGAAAAGGGAGCCCAGGATGGAAGGCACGGCAGAGCCATGAGTCCTGGGTCAGAGAGTGCTGGGCTGAGTCGTATTGCTTTGCTAGACTTCCATAGGAATGGGCTTCTTGTGGTGAGAAAAGGGTGCCCCACCCTCTGCTTGGACTGCACTACTCTGAAACCTTGTGGCAGAGACAGAGAAAAATCTGCTTTATCGTGAGTGGTCAAACTGTGCTTCAGTTTCAACAGGCTGCCCCAAAAGAGGGCACAAGGTGATCAATGGGTTCTTTGCAGGTATGAGGACTTGGTGGGCAGAGGGAAAGGAAAGGAAGTGACCTATGAGGCAGATGGTGATGGAAAATGTCAAGTTGCCATTCAACTTGTTGGTTGCTAACTCTGAAGTAGGAAAGATGAGGGAAATGTAAAAGATGACTGTCTTTCACCGCTCTGGAGCCAGTGCCAGAAAGGAGGGCGACAGTATGGGCAAGAGGAGAAACTGCTGTGTCAAGATACTACTATAGCCTTTTGAGGAGCTTCAATAGGGGAAGGAGGGGAGCGTCCCAGTGGAGTTGGGGGACCTTCCTTCTCCATTTATTGTCAAAGAGCAAACTCAGGAAACATTTATGTCAACAGGGCACAAACAAGCTACACGTTAAACAACGAAAAGTACACCTTCCAGGGGGAAGTTGGGCAGGAAAAACCAGACTTTGTGTGTACAGCTGAATATTTTCTCTAACTTCATCCTATGAAAATAAAAAATTATTAAAAACCGATCTTCTTTTAAATTAGGATAATACCGCGGTTTAAAAAATAGCCTTGTCATAAGTGCTTCTCCCTATGAAGTGCTTCTCATAGAAAAATATACAAAATATATTTACATTTATAAAACCTTAAATAGTAAACTGTAAACAGAACAGAGTAAAATCCAATGACTTAATTTAACAGGTTCAGGACACTGTCTTCGGGGAAGGAGGAGAAACATTTGATGCTGTTTTGACCACATCCTAAGGAGTAATCAGGGCAGTAGTGTCATTTAATTTACTTTATCCATGGATTGTGAACAGGTGGCAGAGTTCCCGCAACACAAGGTGGTCTAGTCCTCAAGTTTTGGGCCTTGAAATCTGATTAGTGTTCTGCCTTCAACTGGACATTGACCGTTTAAAAATTGAGTCTTCCTATGTCTTAACAAGGGGAAAATAATCATGTCCTAGGAATGGGGCCCAAGGGTCATCCTGGTTGTGATACTCTGGTTGTTGCATGATTCAGATCCTATTTAAATAATCTTTTTCCTCTTCTAAAAAAAATCATGCTACATATATTTCTTTAAATCTCTCAGTGGAGCTTTATGAAAACTCCTCCAAATTCTGTCTGGTTGTGACCAATGGCTCCTGTCCACTTCCCCAGCTGGAGTGCTTACGGGCTCAGGGAACTTTCTGCAGGCACATCCTATGCCCAACAGGGAGTGTCCTTGAGCAAGGAGTCAGTCTCCCCTACCATCCAGAAAGAAGAATGGGAAAGCAGTGGGATGAAGGACAAGGGAAAGGCAGAAAGGGGAGTGAAGAGAAGGAATGGGAGAGGGAAGCCGCTCCTACTGTCAAGAAAGGTGACTGGCTGAGCTAAGGCTCATGGGGATAACACTCCTGCTTAAAGCCCACAGGCTCAGTGTTTGGTAATTAATTGGCACAACCCCAAGACAGCCTTTTGACACCAGAGGTGCTAGGAATCCTGTCTCCCAGTCAGAAGTGAACTCTCAAGTGGGAGGATAGGGAAAGCCACCAGACCTCTGTTTGTTCAACAGATGGCTGTAGGTGGGGCCTGGCTGACAAACTGCCAGGTGTCCAACCAACCTGTATTTGGGGCTTTGCCTGACCCTTCACTTATAGTGCTTGGGAAAGGGCCAAGGCGAGGATGGCAACTTATCTCCGAGGAGATGTTCAGGCCCAATCTCCCAACATAACTAACCCTCTATAGGCTCCTTCCCGGCAAGTCTGCTAGGGACCCCATTTCCCACTTATGAACAGCAAACAAACAGAGGGGCCCCAGGAGAAAGTCAATCATGGACCTTTTCTTCAAGACCTCAACTCTCTCTCCAGGACTATGATCACATGTATAATGTGAATACAGGACATAAGGGAGCTCAGCCATCACAGAGGCCTCTCAACCGTGCCCACGCAATCCTGGAGCTCCTAGCTGCTGGAAAAGGCCTTCGGCATTGCTTTGGATGGCCCTGGGTCCTAGTACTCCAACACTGGGGGAGAAGAGCAGCTTTAGTTTAGGAACTTCCGGCATTTCTTGGCGCCACAGTTGCAGGGCAGCTTGTTGCTGGCATCCTCAATGGGGAACTTATAGTCATACGTGAGTTCCTCCCCTCGGTAGATCTTACGCATGGCAAAGATGACAATGTGCTTCTGCCCATCAATATTGATGACTCGAGAGTAGCAGTTAGGCTCACATGAGTGATTGATGAAGCGTGCAGCATTTCCATGCATGGTGGCATCCACTACCTCTGAGTCATCAATTCGGAACATGTAGCAACCAATGCCCTACACATGGAGGAGAAAGAAGAAAAACTTGTTATTTCTTGTAAACAAACTCAGGTTTAAGAACATTTTCTAACATTCTCCTGATGTCACCTATAGCCGCTGATAAAATTTCTTCCAGTAAAATTTCCAGATTTCTCCCAGCACCTATCTTTCAAGATGCTTCCATGAGGAGTTCCTAGATTACAGGCACTAGACTACGTTTCTTAATGTCTCTGCAGGAAAGAGAAACCTAAAATTTATACAGCTGTGTGCTTTTGATCCTAGGATCTACTCAGACAAACTTTCAAAGAGTATCTTTCTATACTAATCTTTAGAGTGGATTCTGAACTTTTAGTGGGCACATCGCAAATTTCAGAGATTTTTTTTTTTTTAAATGGTCTTTGAATTGATAACATAAACTATTTCTTTTGGGATCTAGGATTCATACTGAAAGTTGATGTTCCCTTTCTACAGCAAAACAAAAGTGGGTGAGTTAAAGAGAGAGACTCACCTTGCTGTCGTAATACTTCTCTCGCTTGTCAGTCTGGATGGAACGGATGACATTGCCGGCATACTCAATCACCATCTCACCTGCGTCAATGTTTCTCTTACAGAAAAGACCCCGGCCGTGGATGGGAGACCTGGGACAAAGACGGAAAAGAGATCAGACACAAATTTTCTGGCCAGGCGAAGTGGCTCACGCCTATAATCCTAGCACTCTGGGAGGCCAAGGGGAGGACTGCTTGAGCTCAGAAGTTCGAGACCAGCCTGAGTAAGAGCGAGACCCCATCTCTCCTAAAAATAGAAAAATTAGCTGGGTGCCATGGCGCGCGCCTATAGTCCCAGCTACTTGGGAGGCTGAGGCAGGAGGATTCCTTAAGCCCAGGAGTTTGAGGTTGCTGTGAGCTAGGCTGATGCCACGATACTCTAACCTGGGCAAATTTTTCAAGTAAGGTTAATTGTGTGAATACATGAATAAATTTTGATCTGTTAGTTACCCAGGAGAGACATACATTTGAGAAAAAGAAAATCTGGACCCATTTGTGTATATTATTTGTTCTAACAAATGGCCAGAGATGAAAGATTTCTCCATTCTGTAGCCCACTAGAAGTAGCAATATTTTAATCCTTACTATGTTAAATTCCTTATTCAACACAAGGAGTTACAGGATCCCAAAATATCAGGTTCAACAATTAATATCTATAAAAACCTCACTTACTGAATGAGGGAGGTCACTCACGCATTTGGTCCTCTTTGATTTTAGAAAACTTCATTAGTTTTCTATAGTTCTTTCTAGAATTTTAGCCATACCTGTAGACACCAACCGCCTCCTTAGAAGTCTTTTTTAAGTGCCGAAAACGCATGGGCATTGGCAGATCCATGCTGGTTGCCCTCCTAAGACACAAGGCATACTATTAATGAATTATCTTCAGGAAATAACGTTCTGAGTCTTGAAGACTCCTAGAGAAAATGAATATACTCTTTGTTCAATGCCAAGCATAACAAGTACCTTATAAAATGAGGCCCATTTTTAATATATATCTAGTACTTTCTGACCATGATGATTGTGATAGTATAGCCAAAGCTGACAGAGTATACCATAGTTAAAGACAATACTCATTTTACAGTTATTTGGATTTCTCTTCTATAATTAATATTCCTCTCTCTTTACCAGCCATACACTGCTACTTCAACACATACTGTATTTCAGTCTTTTTAAATCATACCCAGAAAATTCTGATACAAGCAAAGCTAAACAGTGCCCTGAACAACGGGAGTAGAGGGAAAGCAAGAATATTTTCTACGACCCCTCCCCACTCCGGACTCACCGAGCCGACTTCAGCTGTACCTCCTCCTCTTCCTCATCATTGGGGTTGTACTCAGGAGGCTGTCTATGTTTAGAAGCCAGGAAGTTAAACATGTCAAATGCTGACTTCCTGGAGCCAAAAGATTAAAACATACTCAGAGAAATGCTTTAATAGATCAGTAGAGGATGACAGCATTAACATTGGAAATCTCAATGGCTATGTGGGAAAATAACTGTATCGTTAGATAATAAAATCGAGACCAAAACAGAAAAGAATACGACTTGCCTGAGGTGGACTTCAGCTCTGGCTGAGCCATGAGGATTCAAGGGGGGTTCATTGGCCTCCTCTGGTTTGTGGAAACGAAATTTGTAATTTCGACAGTGCTTGGCACCAGACAGCTGCTCAATCAGGAACACAACAGCATCGTGGAGAATTCCCAGCATCCTTAAACCGTTAACACCTGTAGGGTCAAAGGCGCCAGGGTAGTGAGGAGGGCAGTCCATAGGAAACTGCACAGCACTACAGAAATGCCTCTGCTAGAGGATAACTCTGCCAGAGGCTGCTCAAGGATGAATTATATTAAACATTAGCTAGAAATCAGCAAAAGATAGCCAGCCATTAAAGTGATCTATCAATATGGAAAACATTCATGACAAGATTGCTAAGTGAAAAAAACATGCCACCAAACTATGGACTATTTTCTATGTGTTGTATGTACACAGAAATGCTATACATGTTATTTCATTTCATGCTCTAATGACCACACAAGGCAGGAATTACTAGCTTCATTTTAAAGGGAGCAAACCTAGGCATAGAGAATTGAAACAACATGCCCAAGGTCACATAGCTAGCATGGTAAGATTTGAACTTTGGACTGTATAACTCCAAATGTAATACCCTTTCTGTTTATGGGTGATGGAAGTAGCTAGGTTCTACACCAGAACTCTTTTGTGCTTTTATAGTGAAAGTATAACTAAGTAGTTACTTGCTTTGCTCACTTTGTCTCATGCTGTTAATAAACATTTTTTATTTATTTTATGAAAACATTTATATAAATATAAGTCTGCTGGCATAGACAGTGAAAGGCTTTCTAAAGGCTTTTCTCATTAAAGGGATGGGGCATAGTAACAACTGCCACACTTCTTTTTGACACTAGTGAATAGCTAATGTTCTTTATATTTTTATTAAGTAAATAATATTATTCATCTACAAATATTCTTCTTGGTATTATTAATAATTACATCTGTTGTGGACAAGATATATATTTCATAAGTATAATTGCATTAGGATCACATATGCAATTCAAACACACATAACAGTTTGTGTTATGGAGCATGTTTTTTGGTTTTTTTTGAGACAGAGTCTTGCTCTGTTGCCCTGGCTAGAGTGCCATGGCATCAGCCTAGCTCACAGCAACCTCAAACTCCTGGGCTCAAGTGATCTTCCTGCCTTAGCCTCCCGAGTAGCTGGGACTACAGGCGTGTGCCACCACGCCTGGCTAATTTTTTCTATTTTTAGTAGAGATGGGGTCCAGCCCTTCCTCAGGCTGGTCTTAAACTCCTGACCTCAAGCAATCCTCCCACCTCAGCCTCCCAGATGCCAGGATTACAGGCATGAGCCACCACGCCCAGCCTCCAATCCTCCTGCCGCAGCCTCCGAAGTAGCTGGGACTACAGGTGCAGGCGACTACACCTGGCTGATGTTTCTATTTCTTTTTGTAGAGACATGGTCTCATTATGTTGCTCACGTTAGTCTCGAACTCCTGGCCTCAGCCTCCCAAAATGCTAGGATTATAAGCATGAGCCACCATGCCTGACCTTACTTTATTTTATTTAAAAAAATTTTTTGTAGAGATGGTGTGTCAGTATGTTACCCAGGCTGGTTTCAAACTCCCAGGCTCAAGCGATCCTCCCTCCTTGGCCTCCTAAAGTGCCAGGATTACAGGCATGAGCTCCAGACACTGTTTAAATCAGTTAACAGTCAGGGCTTCTGTAGGCAGAGGGAGAATGGTCAAAAAAGGCTAAAGAAAAGAGGTGACCTTTGGCAAGGTCTTGAAGGATTTAGGAGTTTGTTGTGCAAACCAGGGAATCTGAAAAGGAGAGAGAAGATGGAGGGAACTAGGTCCTGGTAGAGGGAACTGCGTGAACCACGTGTGCTAATGTGAAAGCATATGTAATATAAGTAATAAGAATTACTTGGGGGCCGGGCGCGGTGGCTCACGCCTGTAATCCTAGCACTCTGGGAGGCTGAGGCGGGTGGATCGCTCAAGGTCAGGAGTTCGAGACCAGCCTGAGCAAGAGTGAGACCCCGTCTCTACTAAAAAATAGAAAGAAATGATCTGGACAACTAAAAATATATATATATATATATATATAAAATTAGCTGGGCATGGTGGCGCATGCCTGTAGTCCCAGCTACTTGGTAGGCTGAGACAGAAGGATCACTTAAGCCCAGGAGTTTGAGGTTGCTGTGAGCTAGGCTGACGCCACAGCACTCACTCTAGCCCGGGCAACAGAGCAAGACTCTGTCTCAAAAAAAAAAGAATTACTTGGGAACACATGTTAAACATTCAGCTTTCTCAGCTCCAAGCCCAGAGATTCCAATTCACATCTATAGACCATACTTTAAGACACACTGATGGATCTGGAACAGTAAATAGTGTAGGGTGGCTACAGAGAAAAGAATCTTGAGGGGTGAGGAAAGTGGTGAAAGCTGAATAGGACCTTGACGTGTACGGATCCATAGACTGGAAACCACAGGAGTACAGGGCCCAGGCTGCTTCTACTCAGTGATTTTCCTGAGTGTTTAACATGATGCCAGGCATATTACAATGCTCAGTAAACATTTACTAGTAACATATACTTAAGGGTTGAAGATTTTATTCCACAACTGGTAGGCAATATTAAGAAGTTTTTGAGGTACTTCTGGTGACACTGAGGATATACTATAAAAGGAGGAAAGATGGGAGATTCAGGGACCAGTTATAAAGCTTTTGAATGTTACAGGTAGAAGAATAACAAGGGCTATGCCTGAAGAAGGAAAAAAAGAGAAGAAAGGGAAGTGACTCATACTTTTGGGGTAGAATCAACAAGATGTGAACAATGAGGGAAAGGAAGAACATTAACATTGAATGGAGGTTGTTCTGACCAGAGCTCTACGGGGATGGTGTTTAAGGTAAGAACGTGGGAATGGCTGAACAGGCCTAGGAAGTGGTGAGAGTAAGCGTAAGAGGGGAAGAGGCTGAGAACCCAGGAGAATCCCAACTTTCTTTTTTTTTTTTTTTTGAGACAGAGTCTCACTCTCTTGCCTGGGGCGAGTGCCGTGGCGTCAGCCTAGCTCACAGCAACCTCAAACTCCTGGGCTTGAGCAATCCTCCTGCCTCAGCCTCCCGAGTAGCTGGGACTACAGGCACGCGCCACCATGCCCGGCTAATTTTTTCTATATATATTTTTAGCTGTCCAATTAATTTCTTTGTATTTTTGGTAGAGACGGGGTCTCGCTCTTGCTCAGGCTGGTCTCGAACTCCTGAGCTCAGAACGATCCGCCCGCCTCGGCCTCCCAGAGTGCTAGGATTACAGGCGTGAGCCACCGCGCCCGGCCTC